>CAUYLG010036158.1:0-179825 GCA_963573385.1 Cacajao melanocephalus
CTCAGCAATTGCATAGCATTTCACAGGTTTAAATAAAACATTGGTTGGCTGCTTGTTTGTTATTTTCATCCCTTATTCCTTCCTGTCTCCATTGTTAAGCACAATTATTGGCATAAAAGAGGTTTTTAATACCCATTTTTAGACTACATTCTAGCCTGGGCAATAGAACAAGAATCCCATTCTCTCCCCCTCTTTCTCTCTTAAATTCTTTTTTTTCTTTCTTTCACTCTTTCTTTCCTTCCTCTCTTTTTCTTTCTTTCTAAAAAAAAAAAAATTAATAACTAAGTGAAAATGACAGTCCTGTAGAAGACACCAGTTGTTTTATTTGTGGACTGATGAATCTTAATACTCTCATTTAATGCAAATGACAAACATCCCATTATTTTCCACAGCTGGTTTAGTGTTCAGGAATATTCCTCAGGTTTTTTTTTTTATTATGGAATGTGTGCATTGTAAATAATTAACAAGTACTTAAAATTAAGATGCCTCTACCCACTAAGTAGCTTATTATTTGACTGTTAGCATCAACTGGGCTTCCAGTGTATTTTGTAATAATTGTGAGACTAATTACAGTGTGATATTTAATACAAAATGTTTTCTAAATGCTAAGTCTTTCTTTTTTTATATGAATATCAGTGATTCATTAGAAACCTATTATGCTAGGATAACTATGTTTCTATCATTTGTTTCTTTCAGAGAAACGCAGTGTCATTGCTCTCAAGGAAACTAATTAGACTAAAGGACAAATTTATTTTTTGTTTCTCCAAATTGTACTTAAAACATATATTGTTGTCATGAAGTTATTTCCAGTGAAAAATGTCAATCACTTTATTCTCATGCATTTTAATTTTGGAACCCAAAGGTCCAGCACTCCAGCATCTCTGAGTGACACAGTAATGAACTTTCACATTGTGAGTATTGAAACAGAGCAATTTTCTATGAATCTACTATAGTTTGGTAATATGTTTAAAACAACTCATATACTCCAAATTTAATTTTTAGTAATAGTACAATCATAGGAGATATAACCATAAAGAGAATTAAAGGTTATCTATTTGGACTATTAGCTACACAAGATTCTACCATGAGTTACCTAGTATTGGGTGTCTATCCGAGCTTTAGCACTGCTAATGATAGGAGACTCACAGCTTCATAACATAGCAAATGTGTGATTATTATTTATAGAAGTGCAGGAATTCCCTTTTTATTAAACAGATGTTCTTGAGAAAATCCAGGCAGTTAACTTGCCTGTGGGAAAAATGTATTGTGGGATTATGGGGAAAATGTGGTTGAGGATTCTTAATGTATATTTTACCAATTTAAAAAAAAATATTCTGGGATTAGTGGGGAGTGTCACTATTTGGAAAAAAAATAAGAAAGCTTCTGTCTCCATGGTATCATCACTTTAAAGAACACTGATATATTGAGCATAAAAGAGTACTTGGATAATAAGGGGATTCAAAAACTATTTATATGAGAAACATTGAAGGAAGACTAGAGAAAGGTAAATATATGTAAGAAACAATATGGAGAGGTAATGGGGGAAGGGGAAAGCGGTGACAACTTCCCTTGGAAAGTGTCAGGCTTATTCTGTCTAGTGCTCATCTCTAGTGTCAATGAATGGACTTTACAGATGATGACTATTAACGTGGGATAATTCCCAAAGACAATGGCTGTCTACTTTCCAATGGAGACTGCTGCCTATAACTGATAACATCCAAGCTGATGCAGAATAAGAGATAAAGAAGAGGGAGTTTTCTAAGATCAATTTCAATTTTAAGAAACACAACGTTGGTTTATAAATGTTCAAGTTGCCAAGCAAAGGGTTATGAATAAAACTTTGAAAGTGCCTGCTTTCCTGAGAAATTAAGTATTCAAATATCACTATCAAAGGGAAGAGGTGTGCAGAAGGAAAGGAAATAGAATAGTCTCCTGGGTATCTCATTAACTCTCTTTTAAATATACAAGAATACTCAGCCATATGTGCATACTAGACAAATTATCCACATTTTTTCCTCAGTCAACAGGCAAACGCCTACATGAACAGGACAGTATAGTTGAGGAACCATTCATGCTGCTATCTTAACATTGCTCTACCATGTTCATTTTGGAGCAGGTTATTATGGTTACCTTTTAAATAAAACTATCTTCAAACACAATTTCTATGAGAAACTGGCTAGGTCTTCAAAAGCCAACTTTTTGACAAGAAAGCAGTTCTACTTTTGATGAGAAAATATCTAGATATGAAGTAGGGTGACAGAAAGGAGAATGAGTGGGTCTAAGAAAATCTTTACATACACAACAAATGATTGGACCCCAAGATTTTATACTGACCCATATCTCCCTGGCTAAACAAACAGATAATAATAGTAGGGTAACATTCACACTGAGCCCTGTTGGTGAGAAATCATACCAAGAGCTTCAGATAGAATATTTTGTATATATCATTAAAAAAATAAAAATAAAAACAGTTCAAAAGAGAAGAGAATCTGTGAAACTCAGAAGCTTGTCAATAAAGAGGAATAGCCCAACCTAAGCACATCTCTGACTTCATGGCCCATGATACTGCACAGCTAAGGCCAACACCAAATGCATTCTCTTCTCATTCAAACCTGCTTCTACTATCAAATCAAATATCTTTGTTGCAAAATTCAACCAGAAACTCACTGTTACTTTAGTCAACTAATATCTCCTGAGCACCTACTAAGTGACAAGAAATGTGTTAGGTAGTAGGCATCAGGTAGGGAAGAAGACATATGGCACCCATATATTTGTGGAGTTTGTAGTCTAATTTCTGCCCTCAAAATCTCTTGCTTCTCTTATAGAAACATCTCTCTGCAAAAAACACCTCTATTCTTGCAAGTGCCTCTAACTCCAGTCCGTCTTCACACAGTTGGAAAAATAACTATTTCGAGAAAACAAACAAACAAACAACAACAAAAGGTCATATCTCTTCCCTGCTTGAAATATTCCCCTAGGATAAAACCCAAACTTGTCATTGTGATGTCCAATATTCTTTATAACCTGGGCTCTGGTTATATTTCTGGTCTTCCTTCTAACAGTAAACTCTAGAATTACAGAACTCTTTAGCATGACAGTAATATCTTCTGTTTTCTGTTCTTTTATTTTATTGTGTATAATTCACTTATGCCTTATTAATCCAGTTAAATTCTACTTCTCCTTTAAGTCCCAGCCCAAATATCATATCCCCTTAATATTTTCCCCAATGCTCCAATAGGAGTTTATCATTGTCCTCCCTGGGTTCCCAGGGAGAAAAGTAGGAGCTTCCAGCTTGATCTCCAAGTGCAATCTCAAGTAACTTTTCTTCTGGGCAGACTTCCTTTACCTCTGAAGTGGGGGTAACAGTTCTTTTTTTTTTTTTGCTTTTGAGACGGACTCTCACTCTGTCGCCAGGCTGGAGTGCAGTAGCGTGATCTCGGCTCACTGCAACCTCCATCTCCCGGGTTGAAGTGACCCTCCTGCCTCAGCCTCCTGAGTAGCTGGGACTACAGGCACATGCCACCACGCCCAGCTATTTTTTTTTTTTTTTATTTTTAGCAGAGACAGAGTTTCACCATGTTGGCCAGGATGATCTCAATCTCTTGACTTCGTGATCTGCCCACCTCGGCCTCCCAAAGTACTGGGATTACAGGCATAAGCCACTATGCCAGGCCCAGAGGTAACAATTCTAAAATATCTTGCACCTGGTTACATATTTATCACATTCTGAACTTTTTTTTTGACGTTTTTCTATTTGTACTGCAGTCTTGAAGGCAGAGTTCACAGCTCATTCATATTGTATTCACAGTGTCTAATACAGTGCCTGGCATAGGGTAGGTACTCAATAATTTTAGGCTGGTGGAAAGGGGAGAGGGAGAGGGAGAGGGGGAGGGAGGGGGAGAGGGAGGAGGAAAGGGAGGGGGAAAGGGAGGGGGAGGGGGAGGGGGATTGATGCACTAATCTTGCTATATGGACTTTCCTCCTATCTAGAGTTATATCTTCTATTTGGCAGGATTGTATAATAGTTGTTATATGACAGGACTCATGAACCAAACTGATTAAATTTATTCACAAGGGTTTCAAATACTGATATGGAAAGTTATTCAAGATATCCTAAGTGTGGTAAGAAAATTGCAGATCCTATTTGTGTAAAGAAATACATCAATAATATATGTGTATCTGCATAGAACACTTCTGTAAAGAATAAGACAGTTAACAATTGTTTTCTTGAAGAATGGAATGGAGTATTACTAAGTGCATTTTTACTATAACTTTATACCACTCATATAGGAAAGGAAAGGTATACTTGGATTAAGACAACTAATGTGGATAATAGCAGGGGCACTGTAAATCAAGGGAATCTCAAAATGCCTTACTTATGGATTTCAAATTTTTTGAAAAAGAGCTGTTTCTATAACCTAATCTTTCTAAGAAGCCAACATGTATAAATATTCTCACATACACTTTTTAATTTAGTTCAAAAAATGACGGCCTTAAGTGTTTTGTTTCATAAAAATTATGTTAGCGCTAACAAACTGTGGTCCAGAGACCTGCAGCACCTGCATCACTGTGCTTGTTAGAAACGCAAATTCTTGAGTCCTGCCCAAATTACTGAATCAGAATCTTTAGGGGTAAGACCAAAGAATCTGTTGTGTATGAAGTTCTTCAGGTAATTTTGATGTATACTTAAGTCTGAGTAGCACTGTTCTTGAGAGCTTCGTTCTTGGGAACTTCATCACCTAATAGCACCATCTGTTGGTAGTGACTCTCCCAGAATGAAGACATAAGGTCCCAAAGGAAAAGATGCCCAGATGTTCAACTTCCACTAGCTGTCATGCGCTCTATGAAGGGCTGGAAATGGACAGAATGCCTGATGTAAAGATATACACATACAGATGCACACATTTTCTCTCCTAAAAAAGGTTACAGTCTATTGGAGGAAATATACATAAACAAATAATCAAATACCACAACAATTTTCATATATATATATATTTTTTAATTGCACTTTAGATTCTGGGGTACATGTGAATAACATGCAGGATTGTTGCATAGGTACATACATGGCAATGTGGTGTACTGCCTCCATCCCCATCACCTATATCTGGCACTTCTCCCCATGTTATCCTTCCCCAACTCCCCATCCCCTACTTCTTCTTAAGTACAAACAAGTAGCTGGTGGGACAAAGAAGCTGTAGCAACCAGATTGATCAGGGGAAGTCATTAAATGCTTAGAAGCAGTGGTGACATTGAAACCAAGTATTGTCAAATAATTCAGCCACAATTACATGTATAACTAAAAACAATTTTAAAACTCTAACCAATATTTACTGAGCACTTACTATGTACCAAGCACTATTTCTGAGGTCCTGTCTCTGAGCCTGAAGAGTCAAGACAATTAGTCCTGGCCAAAGCAGAGTGGCAGGCACATAGCAGATATGCAATCAATCTCTGGTTGAATAAATTAGAAAACATGAAAATACTATATATTTAGTTAAATTCTTGATAAAAGAAGATTTTTTAAATTGTCATCTTGCCTAGAATTTCTGCAATCCAAGGAAAAAACTTGCCATTATCTGAATTATTTGTGTATTTTTAAAAATTGCCTTCATGTTTTGTAAAATTTTGAATAACTGTTAAAATCTCCTATTAAAACCTCCTACACAGCTTTCTAGTAAGCCATGTTGATGAGGCACCTGCTGAGTGTAGACCACTGTATTTTATATATATTCCATATCTTTATACAGACTAAAACAGTCTTTGAAAAGGCATTCAGTATTCCAAATCACAGCACTTTCAAAAGCACTTTCTATACCAGGATACTAATGTGAGGAAAAGGGTAAGTAAGCCAGTTTTAAATCTCTTATTTCTGCAGGGTTTTGTTTTGTTTTAAGTGAAGCCATTTCCATTTTCTGTTCATTTTTGGCCACAACACACATTCTAGAGTTTTATAGCCTAGTGCATGTCTTTATCTAAACTAATGTTTATCATAATAATCATTATTGGTGATGACCAGAGAGCCTGCATAATCTCAATGTTTTCCTGTTATCCATTAATATTAAATCGTGTGGTTCACTGGGGACTTGCACAAATAGGTTTATGTGTTCACTGCCAGGATTACATTAGGTAAAAATGGAGACAATTAGCTGTACTTCCTTGTAAGGATGTACAGGCATTAAAGCACTGACACTGAACTATTTGCCAGAAACTACCCAAAAAGAAGCACAAAACTAATTCATAGGAATGCCAGTTTGGCAAGTATCTTTTGTGAAATCACTCATTTTTCCAGGCAGAATTTGGAAACAGGGCTTCCACTGTTAGTGAAATTTAATCACTGTCAATGTCCTGATTGTTGGGATTTGAAAAACAGGGAATCCCTCCAAAAGTGGTACATTCTCCATCTGCATGATACTGAATAAATCTTCATAGAAACTTGGTTACATCTTCACAAATTCCAGACATTATCTAACTGATTTGATTGGCGGTACTTATTAACAGCTGTATGTAAAAATCTACTAGGAACTCCTTTATTAGATAGAAATAGATACTTATATATTTATTAAATAAATATCACATTCCAAGAAAACCTCCTAAGGTTAATACAGGTTAAGAATATGAGTCTGAATCAGATAAAAGTGGGATCAGTTTTCAGTTCCACACTTTCTTGTCTGAATATAAGGAGGCTTATTTCTACCTAATAGATGAAAATATTAAACAGGTGTGAGTAAGTAATCAATAGTATCTCTATTTTAGAGATAAGAACAGGCTGAGAGAAGTTAAATAATTTGCTTCAGGTCCCATTGCAAGTAAGCCAGAAAAATTATAGGCTTCAGATTTACCCTATATAATCCCTAAATATTTCTCCTTAAATATCCCTTTTTCTGTTTTCTTCTATTCCTCTTCCCAGAGGATTGGATGTAAATATGCTTATGTCTCAGCCACTCTATTCTCTGCTGATGTTGCTGAACAAAAAGCATAAATATAATTTAAATAATAGTAAATACATATAGTAAATGGGGAATATGTAGAGAAAGTTTCATTAACTTACTAATTTCTGAGCAGTAGAGAGATCTTATTCTGTTCTCAACAAAATGTCTGAAATGGCTAAAAACCAACAACCAAAACAAAACAAACAAAAAAAAACACTGCCACAAAGACACTCAAGAAACAAGCAAACAACAACAAAACAGAACCAAGATAGTGCCAAGAAAAGTATGCAAATAATTAATTCTTGACTAATAGTCCATATTTTATGGAGATAATGCAAGGAAGAAAATAAACCAGCATTTCAGTGTGGCATTGATTACCATAGTAACACACTGCGAAAACCTTGGGTGGTGAAATGCAAGAATTTTTTTTAAGTCCATGTGAATAACTGCAGAGAGAAGCTACACTTTTCAGTCTTTTTGGCAGCTACATGTGGCAATGTGTCTAAATTCTCACAAATGGGATGTGAGTAAAGGTGATTCATACAACGACCACATCAGTTCCTGAAAAGGAGATCTATGTCCTGCATTGCCTTTCTCATTTATCCATGGGCTGGAACATTCATGTGGTGCACAGCAGATGCAGACACCCTTAGAGATAGCCACAGGAGAGAAGAAACCTGGAGAAACCTTGTGGGATAAACCAACCTATTCCCACAGATGGCCACCCTGCCTCTAGTCTGAGAGAGTAATACATTTTTATTTTGTTTGAACCACTGAATTTTTGGATCTTACTGTTATAGTACCTGTGTCTATACCATAACTAATATGTAAATAGGGACCTAGATGTGGGTACCATAACCAAAACTTAGCAGTTGGGCTGTGGGCAGTGAGGAAACAGATGGTTCTTATTCAGCCACCTGCATGGTTGTTTTTGGCCAGAACACACCTGTTCTAAAAAATGCTCTCTGCCCCATGGCCTGCAACCTAAATTACCCAGGAATCTGGAAACAGAGGCTTTGCAGGTTTGCGGTGATAACTGCAATCTCAGGGGAAATTTATGACTTGTTGCTCATGGAAACTCCTCCCTTTCCTGAGTCAATTGCTCTTTGGAATTGAAGTGGTTGCTTTTCTAATCAGCATTCTATTAGGTATTTAGTTTTTGGAGTACTTTTAAAGGGGAGCAATGGATGTGAACTAGTAGATCACCAAGGAGACACCTAAACTTAGGATGTTAATTTACTTTGCCAGAAACCTATGCTGGGTAAAACTATCTTGGGAAAGGCTGCTGGTGGACGTCATTCATCAGGCCTTATGAGAAAAAAAGAGGTAGATTTTTTATTTCCCTCGGCAAGTTAAAAGAGATCAGCTACACAGTACCTAAAGAATCCCTAATTGGAGTATCATGACTCTAGAAAATCAAACCTCATTCAGTATCTTCTCTCTTCTTCTCATAAAATGGGATTCTCTGTATGTTCTCAACCAAAATAACGAATTCATAGTGAAATTATGACTATGTCTTGGGTAGCCCTACAGAGTATATTAATTTACAGTTTAAATTAACCTTGAGTTTTTAAGTTCAAGATACTTTGTCCTGTTGTATCGTGACTTAACAGCCAAAATTAAAGCATGGATATAACAGTATTACAGGTAAGAAGTAACTCAACTAAGATCAATTTTAGCTTTAGAGGAAGTTTATGCACTAATGGATTCTGGCAATCTCTAATCAGTATCGTCAAGACCTAAGTAGGTCAACAGCCTGAAAAATAGGAAATCATCTTCAGCATAAGATCACAATATCAAAAATCAATATGCTGCTCAGTTGTTATATTTTAAAACAGCTCTATGCATCAATTCAAGGCTATAAGGAATAAAAATATCAAGAACTGATAGAGGTACCTTACTTTGTCTCAAGCCTACAGACCAGAATATCTTTTTGTCAATAGTCTTGCTCCTAATTTTAGCCTTAAATTATTAATATTATCTGGTATAGGTCTTAAAAAACTCAAGAAAAAGCAATATTTTAATTTAAATATTTTAATTTTAACTAATATTTTAACTAATAAAATATTTAAATGTTTTAACTAATATTTTAATTTAAAATATTACATTGTTTTGATACATTATTTTGATGCATCATAACTAAATATTAATACCTGAAGTTTGGCCAATTTTTAAAATGATTTAAAAATACTATTCTCCATCACTATCATGTTCCTTTTATTTATTAAATTTAAATTTTTTTACTTGTTTTAGGAATGGCGAATATTTTTCTAGAAAGTTGTTAAATGATTACTCTCAGAGACAAATACTTGTTCTATCAATGGTCTATGATTGATTTCTGTCAGCAGTGCATTTGACAACATCCTTGTTATTTAGTTCAGCAATGAATAAGAATACTAACCATATGCCCATGATCAGAACTGAAAGAACGTATCTAAGCCAAATGAAAGTGATGCTGATAAAATGAGGTGTCACTTTATATCAGGTTAGATTATGTCTGTTCTTATTATCCCATCCCACTAAAAATATCATTTGGCCAATTTGATGTATTACTGTTTTTAAGAAGTGCTTTCTTTATGGTTAGAAGTCAGTATTAATTTGGGTAGCAAATATTTATTGTAATTTTAAGAAATAGGTAGGCATTGGTGTCATAAAGTAAATTTGTTTCAAATAGGGAATAGTTTTATGATTGCCAGCACAATGCACTGAATATTTAGGTGCATAGTAAATGACAGCTTTTATTGATCATGAGGATGACAAAGTAATTGAAAATTGGGGCACAATTGACCTAAACTGCCTTCTAGAAACTTGTGATAAATTCATTTGAAAAATACGTTTTCCTACTTACCTATATAATATTGTATAATATGAATAATTGTTTTTACTCTTGTAGAATTTAGGATATTGTTAATATTCGCAAAGTTCAAGGTGGAAACAAATAGTTTCATAGAAGTTCCTTATTTTGCATCCAAAAAAAAAGAAACCCTGAGAATTTAAATGGATTTTCCATGATCATAACCTTGAATTTTACCCATAACCTCAGACTAAGGCTAAGTTCTTCCGGCTATATCACCTGCCTTCTTAACTGCTTTGGGCTTTGTGTTTACTCTTTTGACCCCTGAGACATGCAAAAAGAAAATAAAATGGTTAAGAAAAATAGCAGAGGCTGCATGCACTGTCTAAAACTATTCACGATATACTAAATTAGCTACCTAACTATTACATCCACTTTAAGATATTTTAATGCATCCAACATTACAGTGCACTTATGTCAAAGGAACATTAACTTCATTCTCCTTTCCCCAAGGCAACCTGAATAGGAAATAAACAAAGTATACTGGGAAGAGGGTATGATACTTTTTAAAAGCAATCTTATCTTTGCATTAGTACTTAAATAGCTAAGCCGCTGGATTGCTTTTCCAATTTACTAGGATTGTAGGTTTTCTAAAACTCTCGTGCAGTGTATATATCCTGTAGACATTGCATTTTATTCAACTTTTCCAAAGGGAATTTATGTAATAATTCAACTGATCCTTTTTCTGGCTCACATAGCTAGGTTGGATCAGTGGATTACAGGGAATTTAGGCCTAAGTCTAGATGAAAGTCTGTTTATGTTTTAGCACACTGATGATAAATTATTCTTTAGGGAAGAAAGTAAAGGAGAAAAATTTTTGTAGTAGAGACAGTCAATACAAATTTGATAAATTGTGGACAGTAAAGTAACTATAAGTTCTTTAAAAATAAAGTACTTTTTGTTAGGCTGTTTCATAGAAAATTCATCAACTAGTTCCAGGTCAGAAGATTTAGTAATAATCAAGTATACTTAGTACAGCTGAATATGAGAGAGGAAGTAGTGTTTGAAAATATAACCTATATTTTCACCATTACCATTAACTGCTGGATTACAGCAAGGTCTTTATAGGTCTCATGGAACACGCAAAATTCCTATTTATTTTTCTTTCTTCTACTGATAAACGTGCTACAACTAAGACTTCCAGAAAAAGGTGGGGCATTTGCAATTCAGATTGAGTAATCAAACTATGAATTAACTAGTCTACCTTATGGGTTTTAAGCAGGGTAGAACTTGGTTAATGATTATGGGCTTTATGAAATGAGGAAATTTATATTTTTAAATATTTCTAACACTGCAATGCATAGCAGAAAATAAAGGTTAAATATAATTCTTATTGGATGATATCACAGAATTATTTACTATGATATAGGTTCAGATATGCTATATTCCATTATGTTCCTTAAATGAAACTCCATATAAAATAAAATCTACTTACATTGAAATTACATATTCCAGAACTTAAGCCAACTTCTATAAATCCCAAACATTTTCTCCAATAGATTAATATTACAGAGAAAGGTCTGGGCCTTTTTATCTCTATTTGTTGGTCTATATGTGTTCAAAATTAATTTAAAAGTTAAGTAGCAAAGTAGGGCAACTAATGCCTCAGGGCTAGAAGACAGCAAAGATGTGAATCTTAGAAATTTAAGCATCCTGTCTCTGTGAATATCCCCATTTATTACCTTTCTGAATTACCAATTTCACATCTTTATAATGACCTGGCCATTTTCAATTTCCAGACTATGTATACCAAATTATTTCAGAAAGGCTAAATGTCTTTGTTTAAACATGACATAGCCTAGTCTAAGATTGAAATCTGAGATTGTCAATTTTCTTCACCTTTCACAAATCTTCCTCTCTTTCTAATCTGTAATTAAGTTGATAACGGTTACATGTTATAGTACAAAGACAACCTCCTTCTACGATACTCTAATATAAAGACAAAATGAGTTTGTATTATCTAAAATTTTAGGCAAAAAATAAGTGAATTCTTGATAATCCACACACTTTAAGTTTTTACATTGCCATACCTTATTTTTTAAAAAATATTTTATTATTTCCAGGACAGATTGCCAATAGAAGTGAATTTATCTACATATTCACTTAACAAATGTTTACTGGTGCCTTTCAACTCTGCAACAAGGGTTATACAGAATAAAAATGAGGATGTGAATGTGAGTAAAACAAAGCTTCCAGCCTCCAGGAATCTGCAATTTAACTGAGGAGATACGTTATACACAGAAACACTTTTAACATTGGGTCAAAAATGTTAAGTAAGTTATATAAAAGAGAAAAAAAGGAGCGTAATGGAGGCTGAGAAGTCGATTCAATCTAAGCTGACCAAGAGAATTCAGGGAAGGATTTGTGAGCACAATGCCACATGAACTATGTCAGAGGCTAAGAGGCACTTTTATTTTAGGAAACCTACTACAACATTTGAGTCATTTGGATAAAGCTTTTTGGAATTGACCCAAACAGAGATTTCTTTTTCATATCCAATAGTTGTCAGCTTATCTAAAACTCAGGAGGCAAGGGACTGTGCTTTTCTTACTCCCTCAGTATAGTACTAATTAATTTCCTGTAACTCCCCACTGCTGACCTCTGCTACAAGTTCATGATTCTGTTTTGCATATTATTCACTAACCCTGATGGCTATATTTGCATACTTAATATTATCTCTGGCAATCTCTACATAGCTCCACAAACAGGGCCAGACAACAGAGACTTTGAAGTGTAGATCAGATCTTTATAAACACCTACAAGAGTATTCCTGGCAGAGAAAATTGCACACTGCTGGCTTCACTCAATAAAACAAAATAAGAAATGTTAAAAAGAAAGTTGCTTAGTTTAAATGGCTAGATGTCTGAGCGTGCTTAAAAATTTAGGTCATACAAAAAATGAATTTCAAATATTCGAGTACCTTGAATACAGGGCAAGGAAATTAGACTACATTCTGTAGACAATATTAATAACTGCATTTTTTTAGGAAGGAAATTCCCTCACTAGAAATATGGAAACAAAGATTTTATCACAAAGCACCCTGAAATATTAGAGAACTAATTAACATAAACAATAAGACCAATTAAGAAGCTATGATAACACCATAATATGAGACAATAAAGGTAGTGGTAGCAGAAACAAATTGGGCTTGGAAAGGGATGTGAAAACTTCTGAAATCTTGAGCAAACAGAGCTGGATGTATAAAGTGGAGGGAAGTAAAAGATGCTGTTAAATAAGCCTGGATATTCGGTGATTGTTAGAACCTTAATAAAATAAGTGTCATTAACAGGATAGGCATGGCAGACAGAGTAGTGTAGGGTTTAAATTAATAATTCCGCTCTAAGCACAGTGTGGTTAAACCAAGGTAGTAGACATCCAGATGGAGATGGTCAACATTTTGTTAGAAATGTTGATCCAGATTTGGAAGAAGTAAGCAGTAGAGCTTTTGAAATGAGAATTACCTACATAGTAATGAGAGTGGAAGTAAATAAATTGCCAAAGAAAATAGTATAGAGAGAAAACAGAAGTTAGGCAGAACCCCAAAGAACACCCACCTTTAAGAGGAACAGGATGAAGGAAACATACCCATGATAAAAACAGAGAAACATTAATTAGGGAAGCTGGAAGAAAATGAATGAAATACAACAGACATGTCACTAAGGAAAGGATAAAAGAAGAGGGCTACTGACATTTTAAAATGCAAAAGATTCAAAGAGTAAGAAGTGTGAGAGAAGTTATAAAACTATGTCGTTTCATGGCCAGGCACAGTGGCTCATGCCTGTAATCCCAGCACTTTGGGAGGCTGAGGCAGGCGGATCACCTGAGGTCGGGAGTTCAAGATCAGCCTGACCAACCTGGAGAAACCCAGTCTCTACTGAAAATACAAAATTAGCCAGGCATGTTGGCGCATGCCTGTAATCCTAGCTCCTTGGGAGGCTGACACAGGAGAATCGCTTGAACCCGAAAGGCAGAGATTGTGGTAAGCCAAGATCATGCCACTGCACCCCAACCTGGGTAAAAAGAGTGAAACTCCATCTTAAAACACACACACACACACACACACACACACACACACACACACACACACACACAGAATGTAGTTTCTATAGAACAGGCCAAGAAGATCATGTCCTTTGCAGCAACATGGTTGCAGCTGGAGCCATTATCCTAAGAGAATTATGTAGGAACAGAAAACCAAATATAGTATGTTCTCACTTAGAAACGGGAGCTAAACACTGAGTACTCATGGATATAAAGATGGCAACAACAGTCACTGCGGACTCAAGGAGAGGAGAGGAGAGGGAGAGGGGTAAGGTTGGAAAAAGCAGCTGTTGGGTACTATGCTAACGATCTAGGTGAAGGGATCATTCGTATCCCAAACCTCGGCACCACACAATATACCTGTGTAAAAAACCTGGAAATGTACCCCCAAATCTAAAATAAAAGTTGAAATTATTTTTAAAAAAGGAAAAATTAAAAAGTATGATATAATTTACAGTATTTAGGAAATAAAAGAGATATTAGATTTCTAAACATAGAAGACTGAGTGAAGATTTTGTTTGACAATGAAGGACTTATTTGTATTAATAGTTTTTGAAGAAGATTCTATTACATAATCAAAACCTTTAAATACTGACTATAAGAAGGATAATATGAAACATATTTTCTAAGGCAATAATGGCAGAAAACATGGGACAAAGAATGAGGGTTAAGGAATTAAATTTGGAGAGGGAAACTGATGTTTTATCTCTGAACCAGGAGGAAAAGAAGAATGAGTGAAAATAGCAAAGCAGATTAAATTTGGAAAGGGAAACTGATGTTTTATCTCTGATCCAGGAGGAAAAGAAGAATGAGTGAAAATAGCAAAGCAGATGTTCTTTGGAGAGTAACACATTGAAGGACTGAATCTAGGATAGCCTTGATCTTAAAGAAATAACTAGTGAGGCCAGTAGTGCAACATGGACAAAGACAGAGTTAGAGTTGGACTGGGGCATAAGCAGAGTAGAAATTATGTGAATTTGAATCAAGGTGATGTGACTTCTGTGATAGACTTTTAAGGCTACATAATGATCATTTTATTCATGTAAATTCTCCTCTTATGATCCCAGCAGTTTGCTTATTTGTCAAAGGGATACATTCAGCATGTATTTGAAAGAAAGATGGGACATCAGCACTAGAAGCTCCTAAAGGCATGTGTCAGACACAAAGGACAAGAGAGATAATATAAACTGAAGGGAAGGCTGGAGCTTCATCAAACAGAGAACAACGTGAAAGTAGTACACTCTCATGATTTATATTGTGGCAAAAGGTAAAAAAATCAGCACAAGTTTATTTTTCTAGATAACTGAGAATAGTGCCTTATATGTGGTAATAATATAAGGGTTCTTAAAAATAAAACTTAGCAATTATAATGATAATTATAATCACATTAATAACGAATAAAAGAATTTGAAAGAATAGGATGAGAAAACATTTTAAATGAAGAATTTATTTATATTCAATAATGTTTTGGGCAATCTGAAAAGGAGTTTTTGTACTGAGCAAAGTTGGTCACCTTGGTACTGCTATAATCAGCTCTTTTGTCTTGGTCCACTATTAGAGCGACCTAAATAATTGTTGTTTACATCTGTGAATTAAGAGTCCATTGCATTTCAGAGTTGTAGGCCAGACACACCCGGTGCCGCATACTGTGAATTCAAGAATTCACTATTCTAAGAATGAATGAAAACACTTTTTATGTTTTCTGGCTTTGTGTCTCTGGGTTGCTTATAACTATAGTGTGTTCCACAGGGCTTAGCTTATTTACCCCACTGTGGGAGACATGATTCAAATGAAATTAGAATACATTTTTTCTCTACATTTTTCTCTTCTGTCCTTTCATCTGAAGCCTAAGGAACTTGACATTATAAGTAGAAAGGAGCAAAAAGATGATCAATCAAGGCTTTTAAGAGCTGCAGAGAAAGAGTCTGCAATACCTTTCTTTCTTTATATCCAACATAAGCAAAATACAGCAGGTAATGATGTGGGATGCAATAAAGATTTTATTATCATTTTATTGGGATGAACATCCTATCTTACTCATATTTCTACCTATATACTTCATTTATCCCAAACTTTTAGTAATAAAGTTAATGGCATTCCACACTTCCTAACATTCCTGCACTATTTTATGCTTTACTCATACACGTAGATGAAATGGCAAAATATATCAGTTCAAGGATAAACAGAACCCAAGATTAAACTAAGTTACATAATGATAAGTTAGGAGGCACACTGTATATTTAATCAGTAAATAAAATCTTAGTCATTGTTGACTTTCATCTTACATCTTCTTGCTGTGCTTCTGAAAATAACAGTTCCTTAAGGTCAATCATAATTGAAAATATAATGAACATTATTGGACACCAGCTTTTTGCCAGACACGCTGCCTGGTATTTTTCATTTCTTTATTATATCTAATTCCCACGACACTTTTCCAAGTCATGAGCTGCTTTTCTTATTTTCTAAGAGAGGTTATAACTTGCCTAAAGGTCCAAAGAATGACCTTATGTGGATTCAAATATAGGTATTTCTGGCTGAAAATCACCTGCCACTAATAATATGTCTGGCAGAACGGGTATTAAAATACCTTAAAAATTACTGTTCCTTGTCAACCCACTAAGTCACATTTCAGGAAGGAAAAAAAGAAAAAAAAAAAAAAAGAACTGGCAAAGTGATCCCACCAATATCCTCCTGAATGCAGAAACAACAAAAAAGGGCAGATTGGGAAATTAAAACTCTGCCAAATACAAACCTAAGTTGTCAAAGAGGAGAAATAATTAAAGAAACAATGTAACTTCAACTTATAGTAAATTAAATTATATAAAATCAGACATGCTAATAACTACATAAAGTAGAAATACTGATTTTATGCACAAAAACACAATTATGAGCATTCCCATTAATTTAAAAATACGAATAGAATTAATTTTACATCTGGAAGACAATAATGGTGAACTTTATATCTTCTATCAGTGTAACTGGCATGCAAATATATCTACCATTCTTTATTGGTATTTGTTTTTAATTATTTGTGGTCTTGAATATGAGTAACTTCATGTGAAATGTGACTATCATATAAATATAAAATCTCTAACCTGTCTTGTTTTAATTTTCTTATCTAAGAAATGGAAATACCACATCCTCTTTCTATTAAGTATTCTTACTATTATAAATAAACTCCTAGACGGGTGCAGTGTCATGCACCTGTTGTTCCATCACTTAGGAGGCTGAGACGGGAGGATCACTGGAGCCCAGGTGTCTGAGGCTGCGGTGAGGTATGATCATGCCACTATACTCTAGCTTGGACAAGAGAATGAGATGCCATCTCTTAAAAATTAAAAATAAAATAAAATAAATTCCTATAAATAAAATCACATTGAACAGAACTTGCTTAGTATTAAAGAAATGATATTATTCTTAACAATTATAGTTCACTAAAGGTTGTCTTAATTTGCTTCAATCAACCTGGCCAGCAACAGCTAGCATTCTTACATAGGCAAGATCATGAAATACTCCATAAATCAGAAAAAAAGAGGAAATCGTTTTAGCATAATTCAGTTATAATTCTATTTTGTTTGTTGTTATAAATAAAACTTTTAAAAGGGGCAAGTTTGATTGAACTAAACTCCCTAATTCCTTGACTATGCAACGTCATCTGAAGCGTAAGAAAGAAAACTTTGAAGACCATGTGTCTAATCACTTTAGAGATTCACGAATTGAAGATAACATTTTTTCATTCTGAAGACAATATTATCCAAGAAGAATCAGAATAATTATGTGTAAAACTGTTAAAGAAAGAAAACATTTAACTAAAAATAACTACTTCATTCATAGGCTAAGGATTTTGTTACTTGTTTCAAAGAACAAAAACCAATAGATATGAAAATATTTTTTACTCAATAATTTTCAGGGTACCTAGTTGTCATATTTCTGTTCCCAATTCTTTTACTTAGGTTTCATAATGACCTCTTAAAGTATTCAATCTATAATTTAATTTTTAGATTTGAATAAGTAGAAATATTTGTAGTGAAATCATTGATTTCTCCTTTTATATGACAATAAGAAAATATGAAAAAATTAGGTGATAAGTATTATATAAAAAGAGGAGAAATTAGGTGATGACTATTACATATTAAAAGAGACTTCTTTTGTTTAGAATATGCTCTGAAATTACATTAGGTATGTGTGGAATCTGCATATCAACTCTTTTTTTTCACCTGGGAAACTAAAAATACTTCAAATCTGGACTACTCAAGATTCACCTTGATTAGAATACCTTAGGGTTAAATTTGGAAGGGTTCCTAGGAAATCAATTTCCTAATACAGGTTTAGCCTGGATTTGTATTGGAAGCAGTAAAGAAGGCAAAATTTGGCCTCTTATCTTCTGTTGTAAATTTTGCCAAAAGAAGCTATAGGGGAACAAATGGTGATTGTCCAAAATTGTGCCTGATATTATTGGTTCAGTAGTTTATCAGTGAATAGTTTCCATGTTATTCAGACTTTCAACAAACATTTACTGGAAGCATACAACTGTCCAGAATCGATAAAGACATAAAGATAAATATTTAAGACATGCTTGCTGCTTAAGGACCTTCCATTCTATTAAATGCAGAAATGAAAACATAACAAGGAAAGAAGCTTGGACATAAGTATAGGATAAAGTTGGAGCATTAAGGATGGACTGGCTAGTAAAATCACAATATTATAGGACTTAAAAATGTCAAAATAATTTTACACACACCTTCTCATGAGATTTACATAGTTTTCAAAATAAAAAAATCACTATACATATGATCATTTAAAAAGGAAGGTTAAAGACAACTGTATAATAGATGTAGGATTCTATTTCTACCTGAGTGCCTCAAGAAGTAAACGTAAAATGAGTTGAATTATTTTCTGAATATGAGAAATAGGTTTAATATAAGAAAGAAGTTCTTTACCACGAAGACAACTAACCACCTGAAAAATAAAGAGTCCCATAGTATATGCATCAGAATTCAGCATTTGATCAGAGTTAAGGAAACAGGGATTCAATGTTGCTAACAAAAGCTTTTAAATAGCTTAATTTACAAATATTTGATATCCTTGATATGGAATACGTTGTGAAATATACAACTACTTGGACAAACTAACTATATACTTATGTTAAGCAAAAGGTAACATAATTATTTCTGTATGTTAATTTGTTCAGTCAGTCATCAAACATTTATTTATTTATTTATTTATCTATCTGATATGGAGTCCTCTGTCACCCACGCTGGAGTGCAGTGGCACAATCTCGGCTCACTGAAACCTCCACCTCTTGGGTTCTAGCAAGTTTCCTGCCTCAGCCTCCGAGTAGCTGGAATCACAGGTGCGTGTGTCACCATGGCCAGCTTTTTCTTTTACTTTTTTTTTTTTTTTTTTTTTTTGTATTTTTAGTAGATACAGGGTTTCACCATGTTGGCCAGGCTGGTCTCAAACTCCTCATCTCAGGTGATCTGTCCGCATTGGCCTCCCAGAATGCTGGGATTACCAGCCTGAGCCACCATGCCCAGCCATCACATTTATTTGGCACCAAATGTATGTAGGGCATTGTACTATCTAATTGGAGAAAGGAAAATAAATCAGATACAGAGTCTAACAAATCTCAGTAGGAGGTCATTTGAAAACAACTCAGTAAATGCTATATATCATTTAAGAGGTAGAGAAAAATTGCTACAATGTCTCAAAAAGAGGAACGTGTATTAGCTTAAGAGATGGGGGTTAGAAAAAACTTCACTAAAAAGGGAGATTTTTAGCAGGTGCTAGAAGAATCAGCAAATTGCATTTTTAGAAAAGTGAAAGGTGTTCTAGTTGAGAAAAAAAATGTAGATTATCATAAACACTTGAAAAACAAAAGTTATCATTTCATGAAAGCTCAAAACATCCCTGAAATATCAGGAGAGGTTTATTTGTGTCTGGAGAGGGAGGGATTGGTCATATAGATAATGATTTTTCAAAAGTAGGGAAAAATTTTAGATTCTGTAATGTCTCAATTGTGTTATTTGATGTAGCAATGCCCTGTGTACAGAATAACGGAAATCTGTTTTAACAACATTAAAATACTACAGAATAAGTTGGATTCAGACTTGCTTTTTAATGGTGAAGTTATTTGGACTGATTGATAATCCAAAGCATTTTTAAATTTGGCTGGCTGGAAAATGTCAAATTAACAAGTGTTAACTAGTCTGATCTGAACTTTATTTCTTCTTGCTTGATGTTATCATTAAAAAAATAAATAATTCAGTCAAGGGCTACTTTGAAGGACATGTGAGATGAAGGCACATCTGAGAAAGCAAGTGAGAAAAACTGTGAACACAGTTTTTTAAATTTAATTTCCACATATGTTCTTACAGATGGCAATTTAAAATATTTGTAAGATATTTTAAAAGGGCCAGATGAAGTGGTTCATGCCTGTAATCTCAGCACTTTGTGGGGCATAGACAGAAGAATTGCTTGAGCCCAGGGGTTTGAAACCAACCAATATAACAAGACTGTCTCGAGAAAATATTTAAGTGGGCGGGGCCGAGATGACTGACTAGAAGCAGTGGTCTTCAGAGGCTCCCACTGAAAAAAAACATAATAAGTGTGTGAGTCCTTCACTGCCAACCAAGGTATCCATGTTCTCTCATCAAAATAGACTAGAAAACCGGTGTGATCCATGGAGAGAGGGAGGAACAGTGTAGTGTGGTGGCCCACCTGAAAGCCACAGGGGGTAGGGGAATCCACTCCCCTAGCCATGAAGGGAGTGAGTGAGCATGCTACCCAGCCAGGGAAACTGTGTTTCTTCCATGGAACTGTGGAACCCACAAACCAGAACATCCCACTCGTGAACTCACAACACCAGGACCTAGCATCCCAACCCCAGAACATGCAGATTCTTACAGCCCCTCAGCTGGAAACTGCTTAAGGTTACTGATCTCCCCAGGAGGATGGGTGACCATCACTGGCTGCAGCTGCAGCTGTCTGCTGTCTAAGCCATTCGAACTCCTTGAGGGAGGCGCAGCAGCCAGCACTGGGACTCCCAACTGCCTAACGTGCTAAGCTCCCTGGGTGGGGGAAGGGTGGAACCCATCTCTATAGCTTCAGGCTGCACTTTTCTCCTGCTGGAGCCAGGGAGGCTGGACTACTGGGTCCCAAGATGTGTCCCCGCAGCCCAACACATCAGCCCGGGATAGTCTGTGGCCAGGGTGTCTCTTCAGGCCTAACCCCAACCTAGCCTTCCATATTTTGTAGAGTTTCTCTGCAGGAACACCAGTAACTCCAGCTAGAGGCTCAGGGACAGAATCCAGATCTCCCTGGGCCTGAGTCCCTAGCAGGAGGGGTGGCCACAGTCTCTGTGGACCAGCAGACTTCGCCTTTCCTCCTGATAGTTCTGAGGAATCCAGGCAGCCCAGACAAGTGGGTTTCCCCCCTGCAAGGCACATCCCCTCCACCAACGGACAAAGTGCTTTGTTAAATGGCTCCTGTGCCCCGTGCCACCCAACTGGGTGAGACCCTCCAACAGGGTCTGTCAGACCTCCTATACGGGAGCAATCCTACTGGCATCAGGTTGGTGCCCTTTGAGGTCAGATGTCCCAGAAGAAGGAGCAGGCACCCATCTTTGCTGCTCTCCAGTCTTCTTGAGTGACATCTCCAGGCACAGAAGCGAATCAGATGAATAGAGCTGAAGTGAACCCCCAGCAAACTGCAGAAGAGGGACCTAAACATTGAAAGAAAATCAAACAAGCAGAAAGCAACAACAACAGCATCAATAAGAATAAAAGGCCCCCACAAAAACCCCATCCAAGGGTCAGCAGCCTCAAAGACCGAAACTAGATAAATTCACAAAGATGAGAAAGAATTAAGGAAAAAATGCTGAAAACTCGAAAGGCAAGAATGTCTCTTTTTCTCCAAATGATTGCAATGTCTCTCCATCAAGGGCACAGAACTGGATGGGGGGTGAGATGGATGAATTGACAGAAGTAGGCTTCAGAAGATGGGTAATAATAAACAATGCTGAGCTAAAGGAGCACGTTCTAACCCAATGTAAGGAAACTCAGAACCTTGACAAAAGGTTAGAGGAATTGCTAACTAGAATAACCAGTTTAGAGAGGAAAACAACAACTTGATGGAGCTGAAAAACGTAGTGCAAGAACTTCATGAATCATACTCAATGTAAGAATTAATAGCCAAATCGACTAAGGAGAAGAAAGGATATCAGAGTTTGAAAACCACCTTGCTGAAATAAGACATAAATAATAAGATATAAATAAACAGATAAGAAAAGAGAAAAAAACGAATGATAACGAATGAACAAAGCCTCCAAGAAACATGGGACTTCATAAAAAGACCAAACCGACGATTGATTGGAGTACTAGAAAGAGATGAGGAAAATGGAAACGAGCTGGAAAACACACTTCAGGATATCATCCAGGAGAACTTCCCCAACCTAGCAAGACAGGCCAACATGCAAATTCATAAAATACAGAGGACTCCATTAAGATACTCCATGAGAAGATCAACCTCAAGACACATAATCATCAGATTTTCCATGGTCAAAATAAAGGAAAAATTAGTCAAGAGAAGAACTGAAGGAGGGAGAGACATGAAAAACCCTCCAAAAAAATTAATGAATCCAAAAGCTGTTTTTTTTTTTTTTGAAAAAATCAACAATGTAGACTACTAGCTAGAATAATAAAAAAGAAGAGAGAGAAGAATCAAATAGATACAATAAAAAATGACAAAGGGGATATCACCACTGACCCCACAGAAATATGAACTACCATCAGTAAATACTATAAACACCGCTATTCAAATAAATTAGAAAATTTAGAAGAAATGGATGAATTCCTGGACACATACACCCTCCCAAGACTAAACCAGGAAGAAGTTAAATCCATGAACAGACCTACACTAACAAGTTCTGAAATTGAGGCAGAATTAATAGCCTACCAACCAAAAAACTCAGGACCAGATGGATTCACAGCTGAATTCTACAAGAAATACAAAGAAGAGCTAGTACCATTCCTTCTGAAACGATTCCAAACAATTGAAATGGCTAAACTCTTTTGTAATTCATTTTATGAAGCCAGCATCATCCTGACAGCAAAACAGGGAAGAGACACATCAAAAATAGAAAACTTTAGGCCAATATCCTTGATGAACATTGATACAAAGATCCTCAGTAAAATACTGGCAAACTGAATCCAGTAGCACGTCAAAAAACTTATGCACCACGATCAAGTTGGCTTCATCCCTGGGACACAAGATTGGTTCAACATGTGCAAATCAATAAATGTAGTCCATCACATAAACAGAATCAAAGACAAAAACCACATGATTATCTCAACAGATGCAGAAAAGGCCTTTAATAAAATTCAACTTCTCTTCATGTTAAAAACTCAATAAAGCAGGTATTGATGAAACATATATCCAAATAAAAAGAGCTATTTATGACAAAGCCACAGCCAATATCATATTGAATAGACAAAAGCTGGAAGCATTCCCTTTGGAAACCAGTACAAGACAAGGATGCCCTCTCTCACCACTCCTATTCAACATAGTATTGGAAGTTCTGGACGGGGCAATCAGGGAAGAGAAATCAAATTGTCTCTGTTTGCAGATAACATGATTTTATATTTAGAAAACCACATCATCTCAGCACCGAAACTCCTTGAACTGATAAGCAACTTCAGCCAAGTTTCAGGATACAAAATCAATGTGCAAAAATTAAAAACATTCCATTACACCAACAATAGGCATGCAGAGAGCCAAATCATGAATGAACTCCCATTCACAATTGTTACAAAGCGAATAAAATACCTAGGAATACAGCTAACAAAGGATGTGAAGTACCACTTCAAGGAGAATTACAAACCACTGTTCAAGGATATAAGACAGGATACAAACAAATGGAAAAAGGTTCCATTCTCATGGATAGGAAGACTCAATATCATGAAAATGGCCTTACTGTCCAAAGAAATTTACAGATTCAATGCTATTCTCATCAAACTACCATTGACATTCTTACAGAATTAGAAAAAAACTACTTCAACTTTCATATGGAATCAAAGAAGACCCCATAAAGCCAAGACAATCCTAAGCAAAAAGATCAAAGATGGAGAAACCACACTACCTGACTACTACTATATACAGGCTTATAGTACAGTAGTGTAGGCTTGCAGTATATATATACACACACTTGTATATATATATATATATATATGTGTGTGTGTGTGTGTGTGTGTGTGTGTGTATATATATATATATATATATATATATATATACACAAACTATACTAAAAATAACCAAAACAGCAAGGCACTTGTACCAAAACAGACATATAGACCAATGGAGCAGAACAGAGACCTCAGAAATAACAGCACACATCTACAACCATCTGATCTGCAACAAACCTGACAAAACAAGCTACGGGGAAAGGATCTCCTATTCAGTAAATGGTGCTGGGAAAACTGGATAACTATATGCAGAAAACTGTAACTGGACCCCTTTTTTATGCCTTATACAAAAATTAACTCAAGATGGATTAAAGAGTTAAATGTAAAACCCAAAACCATAAAAATTATAGAAGAAAACTAGGCAATACCATTCAGGACATAGGCATGAGCAAATACTTCATGTCAAAAAAGCCAAAAGCAATTGCAACAAAAACCAAAATTGACAAATGGGATCTAATTAAACTAAAGAGTTTCTGAACAGTAAAAGAAACTCATCAGAGTGAACAAGCAACCTACATTTGTAGAGACTCCCTGGAAAGTCCCCTTCAGCTACAGGATTCAATGATTCTTTTCCTGTGAACACTTGGAACATGTGATGGTGTATTACCTCCTGCAGATCATAAGGACACCATTTAACAACTTGCTACATTCATGTATTAAATTTTAGTTTTGTGACTTCAATAAATTCAGTGCTTCTAAAGCAGGATTACTATATTCTCCTGGCAGGACATAAGTTGTTTCTTAGTCAATCTTCATAAACTATCATATCACTGTTATACTCATGTTATAGGTAGAAAAATCAAGGCAGGAAGAAATGCAGAGCTTCTTATGTCCCAGTCTTAGTCATAGTGATTTCCAGAATTTTAGAGAATATTCCATAGAGCCCAGATATTGCAAATAAAGTATCTGCCCAATTGTAAAGCCCATACTATTTAATATAGTTACAATTTTCCTGGTGACAATTGCATACATAAAATGGGAAAAATAGACCATCTATTTTAAAAGTGTTTAGCTAAAAGACTCTAAAGAAATCAGTCTATATGACTCCAAAGGTGACTGGCTAGCTCCTGGCTTGGAGGCTGCTGTCTTGCTTCTACAAGTGGGAGAGGAACATTGTTTGCATGGGGAGGAACTAGACAGACCACACTACGGAGATGCACAGCACAGTGCTTATCGAGCCCGTGCTCTTGGCCTTCCTCCCTGAGGGCTCAGCATCCTCACATCCACCACAGCCAACCTACACCACCATGGCTGGAGCTGGAGCTGGGCATGGTGATGGACAAGCACAGCCCTGGTGTCCCTGAGGCCATGGCCATAGAATATGTGGTTGGCTATGCCCTGTGCCTGAACATGATCACCAGAGAAGTGCAAGACCAGGAGGAGAAAAAAGGGGCTGAAGAACTCCTAACCTCACAACCTTGAAGCTCTGACTCAAGGTCAATGGCGGCCTCGGACAGGAGGGTGAGATATCCTCTATGATTTTTTTTCAGTCCGCTACATCATCAGCTGTCTAAGATAACGACCTTGGATGAAGAGGATAGTAACTTGTCTGGGAGGCGAAAGAGATTTGGATCGGTTAAAGAAAACGATGAGATTCAGGCTGGCATGCACCAGGTGGTCAGTATGAGTAAAGGTGGAAAGGCTAGAATATTGAGTCACTTCTCAACAAGTTTCAGGAGAAAAGGGAGCAAGACAGAAGTAAGCAAAGTCCATTAAATGTCACACTCCTTTAATAAGAAACCAGTTATTTTAAAAATGATTTGCTTAGATTGCTATATCTCAGTTCACAGAAGCTGAACTTTTCAAGAAAAATGTAGTCTAGAAGGGATGGGCCAGAAATGGAAACAACCAAAATAAAGGATTTGAGATGGTTTGGAGGAGATTTTATTAAACCAGATGTTCAAAGGACTTAGTTTCCTGGATTGAACAAGACTTTGCAGTGGGATCGTCTCTAGGAGGATGAGTCGTTCAAGACATAAAGGCTGCAAAGGAAACTGAAGTCATGTCCCAGATCAGCGTTTCCCAAATTTCCTTGGACTTAATCATTATCAGGAGGCGTTTGTAAAAATGAAAATTTCCAAATTACTGGCTATCAGACCCACTGAATTAATTGATGGGATTCATCTCCAGGAAAGCTGTACTTACAGAGCACTAAAAACGACTCTTATCAGGGTGATGTGGGAAAACACTGCTCTACATAATCAGTTCATTTAAAATTGTATTTAATAGGTGAACAATTAACGAAGACTTCACCTGTTTACTTAGGGTATCTACCCCAACCTATCGATTCTGAGTTCAGGAGATAATTTTGAATTTAGCGTTTTCCAAATACGTGTGCTAACTTTTGTGTGGCCTGCAAGGGTGCTTTTTCCCTTCCATGATGGTAAGTAGGGATACTTCTTTCTTGTGTGCTTTCAAAGCTTGACCTTTAGCCTCCTGAGTACTGTGACCCTTTAAGAGAGTTATCCGCAACTCAACTTCCCAGCCAGAAATGACAAGGCTTCGAGGAAGCTGAAAAAGCTGAGATTGCTACTTTTACTCTTGCCTGCACCCTTCCTTGGGGGGGGGGGGCGGGGCGGGGAACACTAAGCAAGATGCACAGTGTAGCTATCAGAATGCCTGGTGGAGTCCTCTAGGCTTAGGCAAGGGTTCCTGTTAGTGCAAATAGAAATCTGCTAGGCCCTTGAAGAAAACCTAGGTCATCTAATTTGGTAATGTTTAACAATTATTGAACACTTAGCACTGCTAGGTATCATGCTAAGCAGTTTACTCTGTTATCCATGTGATATATAACTCTCAACAAACCCTTGAGATTGGTATTATCACTACCATCCCCATTACACAGATGAAGACAGATTTAGAGGCTAGGAAGCCTGGCTAATGTCACTCACCTGAGTGGCAGAGCCAAGATGAAAGCCAGGTGTCCCAAGACCAGAACTGGAAGTCTTGACCGCAATGAAGACTGTGTCTTGTAAATAGGTATATAAGAAGATTCAAACATTTAGGTATGATACAACCCTTATGCTTAAATAATAATTTAGTATGAGGAAGTACCATAATTTGTTGTTTATTAAATGTCTGTTATCTTAACTACGTTTTACTTTTTTTTTTTTTTTTTTTTTTTTTTTTTGAGATAGTCTCTCTCTGTTACCCAGGCTGGAGTACAGCAGCACAATCTCGGCTCACTGCAACCTCTGCTTCTGGGTTCAAGAGATTCTCCTGCCTCAGCCTCCTGAGTAGCTGGGATTACAGGCACCTGCCACCATGCCCAGCTAATTTTTTTGTATTTTTTAGTAGAGATGGGGTTTCTCTATGTGCCCCAGGCTGGTTTCAAACTCCTGAGCTCAGGCAATCTGCCTGCCTCAGCCTCCCAAAGTGCTAGGATTACAGGTGTGAGCCACTACACATGGCCTACTTTTGAACTTTTAATAAAGAGAAAGAAAAGAAGGAAGGAAGAAAGGGAGGGAAGGAGGGAGGAAGGAGGGGAGAAGAAATCAGTCAGTGCCCACCATCTTTCCATCTTTGCTCAAAGAAAATCTCCCAGAGCACCATGAATGTCTAGATGAGAAGTGACCATGTATTCCATTAGGCCTCATGTGTATATATATATATACCCAAAGGCCTAATCATTGGTACTTAGTACTGAGTTCATAAATGAAATATTAGAAATTTTCCCAATTTATCCATACTTAAAAGCTATGATAGAAAAATGATAAATTCCAAAACTAAACTATTTCATTTTGAACTCAAATTCATTTACTTCAATGCCCTGTTGACTGGTGCAATTTTAGATTATAACAGCAAGAACCAAGCACACCCTGCCTGAAGAAGTAATAAGTAAAGAACATTTTGAAGGAAATCCTAGAGAGAGGAAGGAACTTAGGTAAAGGTTTCCGTGTATGTGCGAAAGTACCCATAAGTAAAATGAACCAGTGTGTCAAATGTAATTCTATAATTCCCAGGGCAATATCTAAGGGAACTAACTTGCAAGCAATACATTTGCAATACATGATGGTTTGAGTTTCCAGAAAACTCAGATCAGTCTCAGGAGATCCTCTTTATGGTGTATTCAGGAAACAATACAGATTATTAATTATGAGGATATACTTTTTCTTTAACCAGTGGCATTCTAAATATTAACCAGAAACAAACAATACTATATTGGATATACCTATACATAGATTGGCTTTTCCTTTTCCATGAATGACAATTTATTTAGTCTTCTTCTTTCTAAATACAGCTGTAAACAATCTCTGCACAAACTATGCAGTACAAGTAGAACAGATTCAGTGAATAATAACTCACTGAAATTGAGGCAGTTACAGTCACATTTGCACTCCCCAAAGCTGGCAGTTTCATTCTCTAGAGACAGGTGCATTTATCACATTCACAACCATAGTAAAATGAAATCATCAACTAAAGGGACTTTGGCTCACTCAGTTTCCTCTAGGAGAGCCACTGACCATTTTAGATATTTAAAAAGAGGATCCCCAGCCTCTGCTTATTTGAAAGAAAAAAGAAAGCCCGGAGAAGTCAATGAGGAGTGTCAAGATACACCATGGTACAGTCAGCGGTAAGGACGTTATGAGTACTGAAAGATTGCATTAATATGGCATATATGGACTAATAATAAATCAGAACTTGGGGGTGGAAGGTGAGAATAGACTAGCATAAAATCTGAGGAGTGTTGAGTTCAAATTCATAAAATTTGGTGTTGAATTTAGTCGTTTACTTTCTTAAGTGTATTCTTAATCACTTTTATCATTTGTTATTTGCTTAAGTGTATTCTTTTTTTTTTCTGTTTGTTCTGTTTTTTTTTTTTTTTTTTTTTTTTATATTGAGTATCTGCTATGTTGCCAGGCTGGAGTGCAGTGGCAGTGATCTCAGCTCACTGCAACCTCTGCCTCCTGGGTTCATGTGATTCTCCTGCCTCAGCTTCCTGCGTAGCTGGGATTACAGGTGCACGCCACCATGCCCAGCTAATTTTTGTATTTTTAGTAGAGATGGGATTTCACCATGTTGGCTAGGATGGTTTCAATCTCTTGACCTCATGAACCCGCCTCAGCCTCCAAAGGTGCTAGGATTACAGGCGTGAGCCACCACTCCCGGCCATGTATTCTTAATCTCATGGGGAAAACAAATCAGGTTTTACTTCTTTCTCTTTATCGTTTCGATTTTAGGAATAAGAAACATTTGACCTTGTCACCAAATTCTTCTGGCTTTGAGCATTGGTATTCAAGATAGTTTGATAATAATCCTTAATCACTTTCCATAAAACCTCAATTAGAAATGTAGACATTAAAAAAGTTATCATTTTAGGCACTAATTTAGATTCACAAAATGAGTCTTCTATGCACATAAACAGTTTTTATTTTTAAGTAAAATAAATTACATCACATGGATGCAGTAAGGAAAGGCTTGACCATTTCTCCTGGATTACATGATAAAGACTGCAAACTCATTGATGAATTAATTACAATGGCAACTTTTTGGATGTAACTAAACTCCAGTTTTACAGAGCACTATCAACCTGCTTTTAAGACATATAAAAGTACATGCTCTTTAAATAATGTGATCAACTTAATAAGCGTTTTTGTCCTTGTTACCACATTTTTTGTTACCACATTTTTTTAGGGAACTCTGGTGTGGACTGAGAAATATCGGTGTTTTGAAGCTAATTTCATGGCTAAGCATAAGGCTCCAAATATGTCAGGATAAACCTTAGAGTCTTCCTACTTCCTCTTATTCCCTAGATGGAGCCAACGTATCCTTAGATCCTTTGAAAGACCATATAAAAATAATAGGAACCTGAAGAGCAGTAGACATACTACTTAAGCAAACAAAAATCATTTCTTCTATTACAGATTTCCCAAACATCAAGTCAAACTAAACACAACAGGCTGCACAAAGCACAAAATTTCACTGCAAACACCTTCGAGTTTTGAAAATAAGACATTTGTTGTTTATACTAAAGTCACTGAAGTTTCACAGATAACGAGAAAGAACTGCTCTCAAGATCTTAATGATGCTTATCCAAATGGGAGAAGGCAGTAATTACACATTGAAATGTAAAAAGATTAGCCTTTGGGCTTCAGAGCACAGACAAACTCAGCAGGTCTTACTGTTTATAGTAGTTATTGGAATGCTTCTGCTTCAATGCTTAACACCTCTCATCTAAATGTACCGGGTATTCTGATATGTGTATACATGTCACATCAAACTGTTTAAAAACTGATGATGATCATGGATTGTAGGCTGTTCATTGTCTCAGGTAGCATCATATGCAAATAAGGCTTTTTGTTTTCCAGGCTGAAGCACTCTCTATGAACTTTCACAAACATGCATTTTCTTCTTTCCACTAAAACCTGTTATCTCCCTGACACTGCTCCTGATAATGGAAGAGATTTCTGCTTATTAGGATAATCTTCAATCCCCAGCTCATCTGCTTCCATGTGAGAATTGTTTAAAAACAATTTTGCCCTAGGTAATACATTTTAAGCTCCCCAATGACTTTTCCTGTCCCACTTCTTGACTAGTAGTTTATTTTTCTGATACATACAGATATTGATTACATAGTTTTTTGTATCAAAACACCTATGTAGATGGGTGGGAGGATGAGTGGGTAAAACCTGTAAAATAATGACGAGATAAAATACCTTCATGGGAGACACTTAGGTTTTCTTTCTATATCATATATTTTCAAGTTCAACCACCAAGCAGCAAACAGTCTAAAATAGCCTTCCCTAAAACATGAATATTTCTTTAAAAAATAATCTATTCATGAAAAAAATTGGGTCTGAAAAATAGTCGTCTTCTTTAACACTGAGTTATAAACAATTACGATGCTTCAACACTCCAAGGAGTCTCAAGCTTTTAATTCATATGCTTGGCATATCATGTCTTTATAATGACATTCAGAGACACTAGGTTCAGCAGTTTTTCCCTTTTCTTTGTCATTCATTACATTCCAAACATTTGTGTCCTACAATATATGTAGGGCAGCTGGCTTTATAACTATTCTTAGCTCTATAAAGTCAGCTATAACTATTCTATAGCTATTGCGGTTTTACTTTTTAAATATTTCATCACTTTATTTGCTAGCTAAAATTTTACCACAAGGATGGCTCAAGATTAAACAAAAATGACATGGAAAATACATATGGAATTAATTGTTACAAGTTTCTAATTCAAAAGAACAATGTGAAATATACGAACAACCTTCATTTCTCAATTTTTCTTTCCCTAAGGGAATCTCTAAAAATTAAAATATGTTCACTGGTTTAAGAATTCAGATTTCCTCATAAATTTATCTCAGGAGTTATCATAATAGGTTATTTTTATTTTTAAAAATGGCCTTTCTCTAAGAAGTAAGGTTGTATTCCTCTCTTTGCCAATTTCATGTTCTTTGCCTCAATGTATTGACCAAACAGGGCATTAATCGTGAATCAGTTCACACATTTAAACCGTATCGTTCAAGAATTAAAGCAATCTGAAGAAAACAAGGAATTCATGTGGTACACAAGTTGTTCCTGCTGCTGTTTGTGTTCTTACTGCAGGTAGTGTTGTGTGGCTGCTAGGGTACCAGTGTGTGTATTATTGATATGCCTGGTATTGTTGTTTGACCACAGTCTTTTGAGTAAGAGCAGATAGTGCCTGTAGATTGACAGCTGATGCTAGCAAAGAGAGGCACTAGTTTTACAGCAGAGAAAATTAGAAATAAGTAATTCTCAACAAGAAAGCAGTTAGTTCTATTTGTGTGGCTCTGAATACTTGTCAGCCTAAACATACCATTTGAAGGTTTCTTTTTTTTCTGTGAACTTTACCCTGGGAAGGTTTAAAGATAAAATGTACCATATGTGTTACAGTATTGTGAAAATAATTGAAGTAAAATCTAATTGCTCGGAAAGGGAATAAGAAATTTACCAAACACCTAGTGAAGCATTTCAGAAAAATTAGTTTGAAGATTCTAACCAAAAGCAATACCTGAAATCTTGATGATAACCTATTAACAATAATCATTTTTATAAGTTAAAATCAAGTAAACTTCTAATGTAAAAGAGTTTGGAGAAAGGAAGACCTATTTCTTAACTGAAAAATTGTATGGAAATCTGGAATATGTAGCAAGTTGAATATAAATGAATATAGCAAATATAGCAAATAAAAAAAGGCTAGTGTTTCAAATATCTCTAAGGAGAGAAAGAAGTCATAGTGATTGATCCAAAAGTTACAAACAGAGATAGCAAACACAGAATGAGATGGTACTTGGGAAAATCCAAGAGGTTTTGCTTATGGCAAAACAAATGAAATACTGATCATCAAGTGGTAGAACAAGCAGGAAATGAAGAAATAACAGAAGATCTAAGAGGACCAACCCCCCAAAAATCAGTGGAGAGTTTAAAAGATAAGACAGAAATAAAAATATTGTTATCAACGAAGGTCACTCATAAATGCTTACCTAAAATACTATGTTTTCTTTTATATTACAGATAAAAATATATATAATTATATGTATAAAATATAAAATGATAAGTATTCACTCAATATATCATTGAAACAGTTTCAGTGAAATTGTTTTAAAGATAAATCTAAGAATATTGTGAGGTTTGGCATATCGAACAGGCTAAGTCACAGCAGAAAATTTTTGTGGCAGAGGGCAGATAACTTGAGCTCAGGAAATGAAGACTGGCCTGGGCTACATGGAAAAACCTTGTTTCTACAAAATTTCCCCCAGAATTAGCCAGGCATGGTGGTAGTCCCAGCTACTCAGGAAGCTAGGGAGGGTGGATCACTGGAGTCCAGGAGAAAAATGTTGCAGTGAGCTGTGATAATGACACTGCCGTCTTGCCTGGGTGACAGTGTGAGACCTTGTCAAAAAAAAGGTGGGAGAGAAGGAAGGAAGGAAGGAAAGAAAAGAGAAGAGAAGAAAAAAGAGGAGAAGAAAAAAGAGAAGAAAAGAAAAGAAATGAAAAATTTTACAATTACCATCTAGGAAAGAGCTGAGATGGAATGACCAAGTGATTAGATAAAAGAGAAGTGAGAGGAGAGAGCCTTTCCTTAATGTCTCTTATAGAATAGAAAGGGATCAGATTTGGTAAGAGATCCAATTTTGGCAAAGGACCAATGATGCTGAGAATTGACCATACTAATTCATGCAGAGAGAACACAGCCTATTCCTATTTTATCCACGAGAAAGGTTTCATAATTTAGAGGAGGAAATGTCTGTCAAATGTTTACAACTTTAAATATTTATGATATGTGCATATTTTTATTAACAGTTTTATAATACAAATTACCTATAGCTAAATGTACAACATACACATATGCATGCACACCTTCAAACACACATACAACTACCATGAAATGATTAACAACATATAAGTCGAGTCAGATGATTCAGGTATAGGTAATGTTAACATTAGGCAAAATTCCCCAACGTGGATGATCCTTGAGGACTAGATGATTCTTGAGGACGTTATGTTAAGTGAAATAAGCCAGTCACTAAATTACAAATAATGTATGATTCCACTTATGTGAGACATCTAAAGTAATCAAATTCACAGAGACAGAATGTAGAATAATGGTTGCCAGGGGCTGGATGTGGGGAGGGAGAGATGGGAAGTTGTTTTTCAATGGGTACAGTTTCCGTTTTGCAAGACAAAATGTCAATATATTTAACACTACTGAACTATACACTTAAAAATGGCTAAAATGGCAAATTTTATTTACTTATTTTTTTCTTAAGATGGACAGAGTTTCACTCTGTCACCAGGCTGGAGTGGAATCGCACAACCTCGGCTCACTGCAACCTCGGTCTCCCAGGTTCAAGAGATTCTCCTGCCTCAGTCTCCTGGCTAAATACAAAAATTAGCCACACACCACCATGCCCAGCTAATTTTTGTATTTTTAATAGAGACAGGGTTTCACCATGTTGGCCAGGATGATCTCAATCTCTTGACCTGTGATCCGCCTGCCTCTGCCTCCCAAAGGGCTGAGATTACAGGTGTTAGCCACCGCGCCTGGTCTAAAATGGTAAATTTTATGTTATGTTTTGTTTGTTTGTTTGATTTTTTTCAACCACGGTTTAAAAAAATAGAAAAAAATTGTGAAATTAGTAAAAGAATCTTAGATATGTCTTCTCTTTCCCTCCCGCAATCTCTCTTATCCTTTGTAATAAGCATGCTAGATTTCCAACATTTTTATTCTTTGCTACAGTCTTTTTGGTTCAATCCAATCTTCCTCTCCCTCTCTGGAGAGTGCCCTGAATTAAATCTCTGCAAAACCTGTTCACCTTGTGTGCATTTCTCTTGTAAACTGATGATCCACTGATATACATAAGCTGTATTTCCTAAAATATTTCTAAGATATTTTTCTACACTATTTATCCTAAGATAAATTGTAAGTATGTTGCCCTTTTATTGAATAAGCCTGTCACAAAGGACCCTTGTCAAAGAAAATACTTATTCAATGCAAAATAACTCATGTTAATAGACAACAAACAGCAAAGAAGTGCTTCTGAGTGTCCTGAAATATGTGTGTGTGTGTGTGTGTGTGTGTGTGTGTAAGTGAGAGTGAGAGAGAGAGAGAGAGAGTGAGAGAGAGAGAGAGATGGCGGGGCTGAGGAAAAATGGCCACTTTATTTGGAGAATAGGTTAAAGTTAGACACCCTATTTCTGAAAGGATTAGGAGTTGAAGGCCTGCTTGCCATATACAAGTTTACTTTCTAAATGTGCCTGTGTATGTGTGCCTGTGTCACGTCCCTGGTTGGCAACAGAGAAGCTACATTAATAATTTGAAGTTAAGATAAAATAATTTAACTGGAATGTCAGGAACTTCATTCAAATCAAGGAGATAATTATCAAGACATTTTAAGAGAAAGATTGTCTATTACAATATTTAGAACAAATAACTTAAAAAAATTTTTTTTTGAGAGACAGGCATCTCACTCTGTCATAGCTCACTGCAGCCTAGAACTCCTGGGCCAGGAATCCTCCCAACTCAGTAGCTGGGACTACAGGTGCGCTTTTATTCTTTTCTTTTCTTTTTTGTTTTAAAGTGATGAGGGGCTCCCTATCTTACTCAGGTCTCGAACTCTTGGTCTCAAGCCATCCTCCTGCTTCAGTCTCCCAAGTAGCTAGGATTACAGATGTTAACCACAATGCCTGGCTATCAGAAAAAACTTTAAAATGGGCTTTGATGCAACATAAACTGCATCTTAGGAAATAGTCATATCCTAGAGGTAGAATAGTCTGGTTAAATCAGTAAACCTTTTCAATCTACTTTTTTTTTTCTTTTCTTTTAAATGGGATGTTGGATATTAATAGAAATGCTTGACAGATATTTTTAATTTTCCAAGATCCCTTGTTTTCATAGTGCAAACGTATATAAATTATGCAGGATAAAATATAAAAAGCCTTTAAAACTAATACTTGCTAACCACTTTGGATAGATTCTTAACATCAACTCTAGTCTTACTGAGATATTCATTTTTTTTTCCTTTCAGTACTACTTTTTTTTTTTTTGTAGAAATATGGAGGGATTCTGAAAATAAAATGAAAGGCTGGACTCTATTAGATTAGAGATAGCTTTGGTCCAGCCCAAGCTGTGCCTTGAAATAAATCTAAGGCATTTTACGGTTAAAACAGCAAGAAAGCAGTTTAATTTCCCATTAAACCACAGTTTAATGCACTCTAGAACAAATGAAGTGATTGAAAATTTTGGATATATGATGATGTTTTATTTATACTCCACAAATGCCATGCTCAGATGCCACTGACAAATTCCAAGTATGCATTAAGGAGAGAAAGGGAGAGGAAATGCTCATGTATGACACCTGCAGGTAAAACTTAATCATTTGCAAAAATGGAATGTAAATGCACTTATTCTACAACATACACCTACAAAATGTTTACATATTGGAACAAATTAAGGAGAAATATATAACTAGCAACAAATATGCAAAGAACTAGGACTGTAAAGCAAAGAAAATATCTGATTATTTTTTGTCTTATCATCAAAAGTACATATGTGTCATCTCACCCCTTTCTCTATTTCTACCAGATGTATAGAGAGTGAATAATTTAAATTATTCATATCAATAGTCAATCATGTAGAACAATTAACAACAAATGCCAAGGGACAGCATCATATGGTTGAAAACTCAATTGCTTTGGGAACTGACATGGCATTATGTTGTAGGTGTGCTACTTTCTATAAATAGAACTTCTATTTCTTTTTTTAAAAGAGAATAATGCCTAGTTCAAAGAATTGTTATGATGAAAACATTAAATAGCAACTAGAACCAACTATATATCAACTAGAGAGTGATTGGTATACATTATTTTCTCAATAAATATCAATATCCTTTCCTTCTTCAATTAGGTTGTTCTATGAATAATATACAAAATTCCTCCCCTTTTGAGACAACACACAGCAATACACACTAAAATGCTGACACATTTACCCTGTCAGGGTAATTTATTTCTGAAAACCTATGAGAAATTACTGGAATTTAAAAACATAATTGCTTTTGAGATTAATGGTACGTAATTACTTCAATAGTTAACAAAACACATGTGAAATACTTAATGCTCATGTTATTAAAATGTATTAACAAAACAAGAAAAAACAGTGAAGAAGAAATAAAATACAATGCAAGTAATGCACTAACATTGCTATTATAAACTAGCCAACAAATAGTATTTTGTAAGAAAATTTAAATCACAATATACATGTATACACCGTTTACTTTTCTTTTTCTATACTTAGTTGTTTATAAGATGCATAAAATCCAGATTGGTCTTCTAAATGCTAATGCCCTGTTAAATCAAAGTAGGTATATGAAATTAAACTCCTTCTCAAGTTGCACTTATCTTGGAGTTTTACCACATAAGTATTTGCTAACTCTTTTTCTTAATATACTTTTCTTTGTTTATGGAGAACCAAAAATGTAAGTTATCTTGAGATGTACATTCTTGTCCAAGCACTGCAAAATGTCCTAAATATCCCAAGGAACACAGTTGTCACAATTTGCCTTCATTAACCCCTGACTTAGGACTGGCAGGTTTTTATTATCCCCTCCAAGAATAGTGGAAAGTGACATGGAAGGCAATTATAATAATGAGTATCATATATAAGAGAAAGTTACTTAACTGTATTCAGTGTTTCTTTGGCTCTTGAAACAATCTAATAATTATTGATGGTAATAAGCAACTTGTTAACTGTATAACTATGCTCACTATTTATAATAAGGTAAGAGTATGTTGGCTTCTAGGCAGAGGTACTTGAAGGCTCTTCTTCATATTTTTTTTTTAACGAGCATACCACAGCCTAGAAAACATAATAGTGGCCTAAAATCACAGAAGCTACTTAGAGATGGGACTGAAACTATGACTCTGTCCTTTAGCCCTGTTTATTGCAATGACTAAGTCACTAAATTAATTGAATGGGGAACAGAGTACCATATGAAAGTCACTCAAACTAATGTGTACCACAAGGTTAACAACCAGCAAACATTTGCAGGGATTGTTTTAGCCTCTCTCCAGCAGCATTCTAAAGAAATAAGAATATTCCACATTTGATACAAGCTCCCTCCATGGGTTTCAGTTTCTTTATCTAAAAATTGGCTCTCCAGATTTTCTGCAAGATAATGTGACACTAGCATGGTGCCTGTCACAGTGCTTGTGTAGTTGTGTATTCTGAGCTGTGTGTTATGCCACGGTAGTTGTGTGTTCTGAGCTAGCTTTTCTCATTCCCTGTCTACATTAGAGACAGGAAATCAGAACCCAGTGAATGAATGGATTTTTATTATTTAAGATGCTGTTGTAAAATATGTAGATAATCAGATGTTACTCCAGTAATTATGTGGTTATTTTTCTGGAAGTAGAAATAATTTTTTTTTTGTTATATGCCATTTAGGAGGATAAATGGGGACCAAGAAAAACAATATGATAACCGGTCCATATGGAGAATTTAATCTGCAACCTTGATCATACCAGAAAAATGTTGTAATATATTTAGCCAAGGGACACAAGAAGACATGTTAAATACATTCCCTGACTTTATTTTAAAGGATGATTTTGAAGCTCAGTATATATTAAATGAGCTTAGACATCCTCATTACCCAATAACTGTATTTTTATTCTAGTTGTTTTGTAAGTGAAACTCACTTGCAATATTGAATGATGAGTTAGGATGAACAAAAACAACATGACAGCTAAAGTTTAACCTTTTAAACCTCCCTTTGGAAAAAATAAAAAAGACGACTGTTGTGGATGAAAATCTTTTTAAGTCAGTTATTTACTCTGCTTGTTTTCTTAAAACTGATCAAACTATGGAGCTTAGAAATAACACTTCTGAAATGACCTACAACCATCATCAGGAGTACCAGTTGTAGTACCATAGTAACTTCAATGATTATACACGTTTGTAGATCTGTTTACCTTTATTAAATAGCTTAGTTCCTGTGATTTTTTAGTTCCTTGGTATGCTTTTTACAGATTTTCTTCCATTTTCTTGCTGACATATTTAACTACTATCATCGTGCAAGTCTTCATAGCCACACCCCCTTTTTAATTTGCTGCTTCCTAATAGGCAGTGGGTTTGGTAACCAAATAACGAACTTGTTAAAATTATCAGTAAAATAAGATTTTGTCAGTTCTAAGAGAACACTCATAAGAGAAAATGCATTTGCTTAGCTGCATGGACTCTGTGGTGGCAACTTTGATTCTGTCTCCAGTTTTGTTGTTTAAATCCTGCTTCTCAGCTCTGTCAAGAATGATGAGGTTGTCATATGGCTAAATCCTGGGAAGTAGGCTGTTGCCATTTATTGAGTAGATAAACTACCATATCTACTTTGGGAATGTTATGGAAACAAATTAGGTCATGTCTGGAAGAGGTAGGGTGCACATCTGGAGAAAGGTAATAGGTTATTCAAAGTTAAACAATATTATTAAAATAAATAATATTCTTTGAAATCTGATTTAGGAAGTCACTAAATTGCACAAGTTCTTGGACTTGAAAGGTATTGCCATTTTTCATGTTATTCTAACTTCATCAAAATGTCTGTTTTGAAATGTAATGGCTTATTCATCACAACCTATCCTGTTTGCAAACGCAGAAAAAACATGATTATTTTTACTTGATTCCACGCAGGCAGGAAAGTACCCTACCACTTCACAGTCTAAAACCAACAATTATTGGTGATGGTCTCATTATAAATTGCTTTTCACTGGCATAATGAGTTCTTTTCTTTTTCTTTTTTTTAAAAAGAGACTTAGATAACATGAAACATATGAACCAAATTGTGTTTGCCTGACATAAGCTGAATTTAAAACTCTTGCTGAGATTCCCACCCTTTTAATACTTTTGCCTATTCCTTTGTTACACAAAGGCTGAATTTTAAAAACTTTTGTACAGCAAAAGCAATTTATACATATAAAAATACTTGGAGTGCCCTAGGGGTTGTCAGTGTAGCAGAGAGACGGAAGACGAGTTTGATTTTAAGTTTAGGCTTCAAACATTTATGGCCTAAATGGGGATGTCATTCTGAATTAAGCCTCAAACCGTTTTTTTTATAGGCAAGAAGGGGTATCATTTCTAAGACGAGCTATAAAAGAGTGAAACAAGGCCCCAGTTCCTTGCACTCATCAGAAAGTTTTTTCTCCCCAAAAGAGCAGGGATTACAACTGACAATCTCTGTCTCCTCCCAATTTGGGCATTTGTGTTCCTCTTCCACGAATCCCCTAACAGTTTCAATCACAGGAGGTATTTCATTTTTCCCTCCTGCTGCTACCAGATATGCCGGGCTGCTGATGTAAAATCATTGCCACATGACAGTGACTGCTCATGTCCCAACTCATCAGTCCCAATTCATCAGTCAAGGACACCAGCCCAGCCTTACAGAAGGCCTTTCCGTTGCTCATGTGTCCCTTGTCTCTCCCTTCACAGTCTGTCCTGAAACAAACATATCTTTTTTAAAAGTCTTTGACAGTTTTTTCTCTTTCTTTACCTCCTTGGCTGTGTTTGAAGCCCGAGCCACGGTAAATAGCCTATGGCTTGACTCATCTCTTTCTACCTCTGCCTTCCTAACTGCAATTACGAGATAATTTAGCAGCGATGTTCTGAAGCCAAGGTGATTACTGAATTAACCTGAGGCAGCTCTAAGAAGTACATCTGTAGTATCTCCTGATGCAGTTTGCCCATTTTTGCTTCCTTCTCTTATATTTCCTAATTACTTCAAAGCTTCATGTAGCTTCTTGCATTCCCCATGTCTCTGAAAACAGCATTCTACCCAGGCTTCTCTCATTAGGAAAGATCCAAACGCCTTAAAATATCTCCATCTATCAAAGACTTGGTTTTAGTTCTGTTTTTTTTTTTTTTTTTCCAGGCCCTGGACCAAGTGCTGACCAGGCCATAAGAAAAAAAAAATCAATTAAAATGTTAAAAGAGCAAATATGTGTTTGTGTCCCTACTCCCAGGTGATATAGTTGTGCTTATAGCAGAGGCCAACTAGAAACATATTTTAATGGAAGTTTTGTTCAGGGAGAAAACTGTAAGGTCACTGAAGACAATTGCAGACGGGGGTGTGTATGTGTGTGTCCGTGCATGTTTATGAATGAGGTAGTTGATATGAAGTAATTTGGGCAGACAGACCTAAATTTAGGTCTCACTTTCTACCACACAAATGTCTATAGGCTTTAATTGTAAATGTGGACCATGGTTTTATGTGAATGATTAAGCCCATAAAAATGCCTATATAGTTTATATCTTCCTTTTGGGAATTTTTCTATAGGAACATTTGGGACACAATTGCCAGCTGTTATTTAGCCAGCCCTACACCAGTCCCAGTGTTGACAGGGAAAAAAGGTGTTTGAAATTAAATACATGGTCCAAAATCTTCTAGTGACCCAATTGTTTAGAACCTACGCAGGCTTATGAAAAATTCTTACTGGCCAATCACATGACCTGGAATTCCATCCCTCAATAATAATTCAATAGCAACTTTCTCAACTTTCTCCCGAAAGACTTCTTCGATGCCCCACTGCTCCCCTCCACCCCACATCCTGATCCTCTGCAACAACACTGAATGTGTTGCTCTTTCTCTTTCTCCCAACCACTCATTCACTCCACTGTTCCATCCTTATTGTTTATATGGCTTTCTGCATTTCACCTGCAAATTTCCCAAGGGCAGAGACTTGTCTTAGTATGTTCAGGCTGCTGTAACAAAGTATTGTAAGTTGGAGAGCTTATAGACAACAGAAATTTATTTTTCACAGTTCTAAAGACTGGGCAGACCAAGATCAAGGTGCCAACAGATTTGAGGTCTGGTAAGAACCTGCATTTTGGTTCCATAGATAGCACCATCTTGCTGTGTCTTCACTTGGTATAAGGGGTTAGCTCTGGGTTCTTTTATGAGGGCACTAATTCCATTCATGAAGGCTCCACCCTTATGACTTTATTATCTCCCAATGGCCCCATATTATAATGGTATCATCTTAGTGATTAGGTTTCAGTAATTGAAGTTGTGGGACATAAACATTCTGAAAATAGCCAGACTATAATTTATCTTAAAGGATCGCCAGATGCAGAATATATGAAAGCATGAATCTATATATCTTGTGATTTAAGACTTTTCTTGTATGAATTGTGGAGAGAAGACTCATTAAAAATCAGGTAAGAGATACCACACTTTTCATGGCATCTCGTGAAATTCTTTTATTCCCCCCATGGAGACCCATTTTTGAGATTCTATTCTAGGTTTCACTCACATAATTAGCAACTGTTGTTATAAACAGAAAGAATCCTTGGTACTCTGGAATACATTCAAACATTGAAAGAAGTAGTTTTTAAATAAAACAACTTGTCTGATGGGCAAGGTCATTTTATTTTCAAAATGTATAATAGGAAAACCCTTTAAATCCTAGTAATAGAATCTCCCTTATTCCTATAAATGGAAAGTTAGTAGTATGTAGAAATGTTACAATGTCAATTCAGGACAAGTTTTCTGAAGTTAACTTCTGCCAAAATTTGGGAAATAAGAAAATTTGGCTGTTGTACAAACAAATCTCTAGAGAAGAGACAACATAACAGGACTAGATAATGATGATTCTGCAAATGGATAATTAGGGATTACAGAGGGTGAAGAATTTTTACATTCCAGTGAAGGCATGAACCTGTAAGGGCTTTTACAAAAACAAAGCATAGAAGAAACCTGGACCTGTGGAAGATAAACAGCTTCAGTGTATTCCTACCAGGAAAACATTTCATTTCATTGTTCAAAAGTACCCCCCTGACATATATATATATATGAATGAGTGACACTATTTAGTTGTTGTTAGCAAGAAATATGTTTATTCTTCTAGTTTTTATATCTGTCCCAAGTGAGATATACTGAATACTGTTTCTTAAGAAACATTTCTGATTTTCTTAAATGTGGAAATTGAAGAAAACAGTCACTTGGTGGGAGCAGCAGGAGGTAGCCAAATGCCTAGGCAGATAGAGGTGGGTCCCCAGTGAAACCCCACCTCCAAGCTGATGACTTCAAAGCTTGTCATCAGCTGTTATTAGCCTGAAAGCCAAGCTACAAGTTAAATCCTTGGCCCAAACTGACAACCCATCTTCCTGTTTAGCACACTTTCCACTGATTGATTCCTACCCTTCACCTATTTTATATTTATCTACCCTTTCCTAATTTCTACACTGTCGTTCCCACCTTTGAGTGTTGTCTTCAATTTAACCTTTTTTGTATACTCACAAACCAATCAGCATGCACTCCCATTCTGAGTCCATAAGAGGATTCGGACTTAGCCAGATGGGGGACTTTCCAGCCATTGAGTACAGGACCCTCTGCCCCACTTTCCTTCTTTGCTGAGAGCTTTCCTTTTGCTTAATAAATTCTGCTCAACTCACTCTTTGGTGTGTTTGCACCTAATTCCTCCTGGTTTTAAGAAAAGAACACGGACCTAGCCGAGCTAAGGAGCAGAAAGACCGCAACACTGGGAAGGCAAAAGGTGAAAGCAGTAAGAATAGGCCCTAATAATTCCACAGAGACAGGAATCTGGTTGGTAAATCAAAAGAACGGAGCAAAATATTTAGAATACACATGTTTTTGTAAATACAGAATTGAAGAGTCCAGAGTGTTTCAAAGTGTTTAGCACTCTAATCTAAAACTCAGAGTGCCAGTCAGAAGAGGAATTTCACTTTTCTCCTGTGTGACTAAGCAACAGAGAAATGAGATGAATCTGAGTTAGAAACAACCAATTTAAATAATGCAAATATAGAGTGATAATTGGGAGAGAGAGGTGGTTATTAATTTATCGAAATTGTTATTTGATTGACCACATTGATCAGATAGCCAGTCAATTAAATTTCTTCCGTTAGATATTTAAATAAAAGTGTCCTCATTTTAATTGGATATAAGCCAAAAAGAAAAAGAAGATAAATTTTTGAATTAATATTTAGATTGTTTATGATGTTGATGATATGTAGGCCACATACACTCTTAAGTATGAACAAAGATAAAAGTATGCCATCTTGTTGTCAAGATCATTTCTAGCTTTAAACATTCTGTAATTTCTAGGGTTTTCATAAATTATAGTTTATGAGCTACAAGAGACCTTCTTTTTAACTTGTAACAATGCCCTACGCATTAAAAATTGTTAGATGCTTTGTGTCCCCTTTTCATACAAAGTATTTTAAAAATCCTGATTTATGAAGGATGGAATTGTACAAAATATTTAAGCAAAATACGGAAAACTGAAAAAGAACATATATTTACCTATTAATTTGATTACATTTTACACAGTGCAGGATTACAAATATTAATTGTTAGATTAGAAGACAAAATATAAGAGTGCATTAGTAAGGCTAAATGTTGCTTTGTGAAGCTTTTCTTTCAGGTAACCAGGATCTAGGGAAAATACAGAAATGTATTTACTGGATAATGATGTGAAATACATTTCTTGCTAAGAGTCACAATCAAAGAGTCAATTTAATTGTGTTACAATGTAACATACTCTCAATATACTGGTTTCTAGGCTTGTTGTACATAAAATTCTATAATGAGCTGGGAAAATAACCAAATCGACCTCTTATATTAGACATTTGTAAACAATGAGACAACACCTTATCAGTTTTTTTACTGAAGTGTTAACAGCCTTTGGCAAAAAAAAGATACTATACTAAGCAGAAAAATGTGACAGAGTTTTGAAGTGTAGAATTTATTCTGTTACACATATACTACCATTCTTTTATGCAATGTTTTGACAAATTAAAAAAAATAATAATTTAGTAAAATTCTGCAGATAATATGATTCACACCTTTCATCATTTTCTCCAAGCATCTGCTACTTAAAAGCCATATGGGTAAACAGAAGTCACAGGTTCCTTTTACCATCACAAGCATTGAAGGAGCTTCAAATCCATGAAAATATTGTTTAAATGCCCTACATAGATTACAAACTCATGTCAGAAGAATATCCAGTGTTGCATGATGTGCTCTACCATACTTGAAAATTTAGCCACTGAAAGTTAGTTGAAATTTATCTGCATCCATTTAAAGGATGCATTAATTAGAGCAATGAATGATAAATTATAATTCAGATATTGAATCCAACTATGGAGGATCTATAGTTATTGAAATAGTGATCTGAAAGACATACACAGACACATTGTATATAGCAGTATAACATTTACAGGGCTATATTAATTATTTATATGTGAACATTGATATTTGGATACCAATGGATATAGCAAACCATGGCAAACCTTTCATTTATATTTTCTAAATTTAGATACCACCCTAGCTACTCCAATCTTTATCCTGGATATACATCTTTGACTCAATTTTATAAGAAAATAATGCAAAAAATGTTATAAATTATTAATATAATTAAGAATGAAAAAAGATGTTTGGAGCTGGAATGAGACTCAGCATCCAAAATTGAGTTTCTGAAATAAATTACTTGATAAAAAAAATCAGAACTTACGAGTGATATGGAAAAATACTGCTTCTTCTAAGTTAGTGTGAAATAGCTTTTTGTTTTGAAACCCCAAGAAAACTTTTCTGTTCAAGTCAAATGATGAGAGAAATTTGGACAGATGAACAGATGGATACAGGAATGCATTAATAATAGCCTTCTTTTTTATTAGGTAATACACATAATTAATAATAATAATGGCAGAATACATTCCTAAAGCACATTCAAGATAAGCACAAATGCACTATTGATCTAAAGTAATTGTGATGAACTTAATTACATTCTGGATTTAAAAGGTTTGCTAACAAATTTCATCACTTGAAAAGGATTCTAAACTCTTTTGGAGAATTTCAACTTCGAGACCAGTGCAAAGAAGAGAAAATTAAATGTTAAACTAAGATACAGTATATAGGCATAAAAAAGGCAGGAGAAATGCCAAATGTGATGCTTATAATAAGGTAATAGGAATGTGCTGTATGCCATTAAGAAATAAACATTTGAAACATTACTTAATCCATGTTTTAAATGAATCCTAGGTAAAGGAGAAAATTTTATGATGAATGATTATGTTATGAAAATTACCAAGATATAGTAGTTACTATCCATGTATATATACATAGAGATGTGTAAAAAATCTATATATGTATGTATATATATGCACACACATACATAAGTTCTGACATATACACACAGACACATTCATACAATAATTGTTTGCCATTACTGTAGAAACCTTAGCTGACTTAAAGTGATTCTGACACAGATTTTTTTCTATTGTCCATTTCAGCCATCAGTTTGAAGCAAAATTCACACCCAATTATATTTCTTGGGTATTCCCTCTACTTTCTTGTTTCCAGTATGACTCTCCCAATTCCAGCTTTCTTTAGCTCCATCCTGATCTAGCTCAACCTACTTCTGTCTCAAGTTTTTATCTTCCCTACTCCCTATGAGAACTTAGATAATTAGTACCTAAATTTGAGCCATAACTAAGGCATTCTCTTCACAAGACCCTTCAGTGGCCTTCCCAGTTAAGTACAACCCCTTCTCACTAATAACACGTTCAACTTGCCCTTCACCTTCACCTCATAATGGTCAACTCATATTCTAAACTTCCATCAGTCTGGAAAGTTTACAATTCATTTAAACATACTTTAAATTTATTGCAAGTTGTGTGCTTTTGCAAGTTTTGTGCTTTTGCCCAGAATGTATGTTTTTATATTGGAAGGTCTTCAGTTTGTCAAAATCAACCTTGTTTTTAAAATCTCAAATATAATTTGCTGTATGACATTTCTTCCTGAATCCTTTATTGGAAGATTAGCTCTTTTAAAATCTAAAACCCCTAGCCTGTTATTTTTACTTCTCTTAAGGTACTGATATAGTTTTTCAGTACCGTGGAGATTCATTATACAATATATTTAAATGATGAACATTCACTTAAACGTATCTGGCATTAACAACAGGAATGATGATTTTGTGGCTTTTTTCAATTCAATTTATATTTTGTGTGTCTTTTTTGTATCTTTTCAGGGTAAAAAGACTCTGTAAACAAGCCAACAACCTCATCTGGGATTCAACCAAAGGAACAGTATTATGCCCAAAAGAAAATGGACTACACTGAACTTGCTAAGAGATAGTCTAACACACACAAAGCCATGTATACAGAAACTTACAAGAAATTTACAAATTTTAAAAGATACTTTTTATGATATATAGTTTTTACATTAATCACTAATTTTGGAATCTAACTCTGAGTAAGGGTTTCTTTTACACATTAATGGGCAGTAAAATCATAAAGGTAGACTGTGAATATTTTTCATGCTGAATGCCACAGTATCTTTAGTAGCACTGTGGACATAGCTGGCACTTATCTAATTTTGTTACTTGAAACCACAAGCAGTCACACTGTCTAAAAAGCTATAAAACCAAACAGCAAAGTGGAAAACAACCAAAGAAATCAAATAACTTATTAATTTTTAAAAAAGTAAAAATGGCTTATTTTAGGGTTTGATTACAAAACTTATAAGTCTTTGAAAAGCTTATGTAGTTTAAAGAGCTCTTCACCTCTTCTTTATCTTCTAAATGGGAAATTCCTTAAGGACAGAAATGATATTATATATTTTGGTATCCACTGAATACAATTCAGTGTTTGGTACGTTTTCCATCTAATCTTTCAAAGAATAACTTAGCTCTATGGTGTGCTTTCAAAATAATCTCAACAGTTCAGATTTTAGTAGAAAATTGCAGAAATAATTGACTAATCAACTTTATCTCTTTAAAAACTGAGCCTATTACGGAGGTCTGATATACATGCAAACAGTGAGTTCAATTTAAATATGGTTGATTGATTGAAATTAAGATGAAATGAGACTCTGTGCCATGCAAGAGTGTACAGAAGCCAGAGAAAGCTCCATGGCACACTTCCTTCTAAGTAGCAACCACACCACAAAGAAGGTGAAAAGCAGTGGCAAATCCAGAAGTAGAAACTCATCTAAAAGACAGCTGATCAGACAACATCAAATATGATAGCCACACCAGAAATAGCCCTTCTGGCTGCAGCCTCTCAAATACAAAGGGAAGCCAAGTCTATAAAAAATTGACTTGCTTTCATTTTGCTCAATTCCCCCCTCCCCTTTACCTCTCCTGTCAAGTGCTCTAATTTTGGAAAGTTGCTATTTCAGATCAACTGCACGGAGGGCTGCATTTTGTCACTTTGCAATCAGCAACTCAAGCAGTCATACCACTTTTGTTCATAGCTACTGTGTTACTGCCAAATTGGTCTGGGATATTGAAAAACAGCATTAGAGGTAGTGCTTGTGAAAAAAAATCCTATTTCTCCATTTGGCTTTTTTATTTCCCTCTTCAACATTTTGATTATCTATTTCATTTCAGATCTATAGCTTGTTTTGCTTGAGAAAGGGATTTTCCTACTGGTTATCTTTGTAACGCAGATTTTAGACGTCCAGATCCAAAGGCTCCCTTCTGTGTAATAAAATCTAACTCTTGGCCACTGCAGGAAGTATAAAACTTGAACATTAAATTTTATTTAAACTGAACTATCATTTGAACCTTTAGTTTAGGGTAACCATGGCTGGAACTTACAACTATAACTATCGGAATGCTTGGATCAATTGAAGTTTTTTATTGCTTCATTTGAACCTCCTATTTTTCGATATGTACAATTTGATGCAGAGAAAAATGTTACAAAGATATAAAGTACATAAAGGTGAACTGCATTATGTCTCCATGTTAGATCTGTGCCTCATTTAAAGAAACAATCGACAATCAAAAATACTCAAATAGCAATTTAATTTTTTCTTGTTTTCTCAGAAAACAACAAAAAAAATTCAATTTACAAAACAAAGTTAACCCTCTTGAAATCTCTTTCTGATCTCCTTTTAACACACACGCCTACACATGTCCTCACACTGTCTCTCTTCTCTCTAAGCTTTTTCTTTCTTGCCTAGGCCACTTGGATGATTATATTTTCTGCCTCCACACACTCCCTGCCCCATCCACAGACACCCACACCTGTTACTCTATTTATTATTGCTCCTTAGTAGCAGTTTTCTCATTCAAGTGTAAATCAGTCTCCCCTTTCTATCATCTCGAATTTCCTACACCATTTGGTACTCTGATCAACATCACAAATAAGTGAAAGCAAGTAGGCAGAGGATAGAGGTGGTGAAAAAGGTATAAACAGTGATCAGTTCCCTTTCTTACCACAATACTCGCCCCACCTCCATTTAAGTGCTTTGGTTAGAGCAGTCTTACTTGTGATTTCTCTATTACCTGGAGAGCTTTGTTAAAAAAATGCAATACCCAAGTCCTGCTCCAGACCAATCATACCTGCCTCTGGAGTGGGAAACAGACAATATTAAAAACCTTCCCAAGTGAATCTAATACACAATACACAGAGTTGAGAAACGCTGGTTGGAGACTGATTGTATTCTACAAAGTGGAGCATTATATGCTTTTTCTGAAGGATTGGGTCCTAGATTAATTGGGTCCTAATTAATCATTAATCTAGGTAGTATTGGGTAGTATTGGGAAGTGGTAGTATTGGGAAGAGGAGGGGATGGTGAGCTGTGACTGATGATGTAGGTGAGTATGTGTTGGTATCAGGATTTAAAGTGAATAGGTGAACTAGAAGCTGTAGTCCGAATGTACTGCAGACTTCACCACCATTAGACACAGAGCTAACCCTCATGTTTGTGACTTCCCTGAGCAGGAAAAGTCAATGTTTGCTACTTATCACAGCACCTAATAGAAGAGTCTCTGCCCATAAAATAAGAAAAATTGCTTTATTCCCTATACTATTTTCCTCATGGATTCAGGGTGCAACTAGATGTCCCTTTACAAACACAGAACTATCTCTGCCCCTGTTTTGCACCTGTGCCTCCAAAATACTGAGACACAGAGGACCAGGCAGTCACAGCAGTCCCTCTTGTATTCAGTGCTGTCACAAAGAAAGTGGTTTTGTTGGCATTTTGGTAATCCAAGATTAAGAGACAAACACACCTCTATCTATACAGGTACTTAGAGTCTATCTTCCTCCCTTAAATATGAGTTCTGTAATTTAGTCTTAGTTTTATTTCCAAAGTACTGCAATATTTTCCCCATTTTCTGGCTCAACATTGATTAGCTTCACAATACTGCAAAATCAGGAAGCCTTTAAGTTTAAAATAGTTCCTAAAACTATTGTGTCTGTCAGTCTATCTATATATCTTAATAACTGTGCATGAAATGCCTCTAGCCACATCAGATGTTTCTACAAACTGTGTTACTTCTCCTGGCAGATTGCCACTGTTGAAATCTCTCCATGCTGTACCTATAAGTACCATATCTTGTTGATTTGCAATTATGGATTCAACATATTAACACAGACAAATCATTTGCCACCTACAGTTCCTAGGCCAGTAAGGCATGTTGTAATACAAACAAAAATCAGGTGACTTTCAGACCACAAACAATACTAACGTTAACTGTAAGCCTTCACCTTGATGTATTTTTCTCTTTTAATACTACTTCTAGACCATATTAGTAGCTCAATCTAACCTGTATTTTAGCACTATTTCTTTCCTTCCTTCCTTCCTTCCTTCCTTCCTTCCTTCCTTCCTTCCCTAACCGCACCCCTCCCCTCCCCTCCCTTCCCCTCCCCTCCTCTTCCTCTTTCCTTCCTTCCTTCCTTGACAGATTCCCACTCTGTCACTTAGGCTGGAGTGCAGTAAAGTGATCTAGATTCAATGAAAACTCCACCTCCCAGGTTCAAGCCCTTCTTGAGTGTCAACCTCCCAGGTAGCTGGAATTACAGGCATGCATATCATACCCAACTAATTTTTGTATTTTTAGTAGAGACGGGGTTTCATCATGTTAGCCAGGCTGGTTTTGAGCTACTGACCTCAAGGGATCTGCCTGCTCAGCCTCCCAAAGTGCTGATTATAGGATGAGCCACAGCACCCAGCCTTAGCACTATTTCCTTAAGCCTCTACAAGAAACTGCACCCACATTTCTCAAGTTTCTAATAGCAAATACCTGGTATCAGCAGTTCTACTCTGAGTAACAGCCAAATTCCCAGGGAAATCTCTGTTACTGGAGCAGAGTAAATGACTTGAATTAGCCTAAACATAGCTACCATGCCCTCTATGATCCACCAAGAGCTCCAATTTAAGAATGTCTGTGTCTGTGGAGGTTGAGTTAGAAATAAGTTTCTAGCTTTCAATTTCACAAGGAACTGTATTAGGTCTCTGAATAGTCTTCAGTGATTCTCTCTGCAATAGTATTCTGAGAAGCATAAAACTTTTGTAGGGTAAATCTTTACCCTTTGCACTATAAGTCTGGTGAGGTTGTAAGCAGCTTAAAACTATGTTTTCGAGGTATTGATTTTTAACTGAAGTATAGCTGAGTACTGAAACTTAAAGGCTGGCTCCCAAAATATAATCCACATATAGTTAATTAGTCAAGGATACTCACAGTTCTATGTTGGCTCAACTCAAACAGGCAAAGATATTTAGAAAGTAATTTAAACAACATTTAGAAAGTTATTTAAACATTTCATAATCCTCTCAAAATATTATAAAGAGGGATCATATTCACAATGTATTGCTAAGTTCCCGAAATCTGTTTCTTCATCTCTTTTAAAGCAGCTGTTCTCAAAATATTTCTCTTTCACTCTAAACTCCCTAAAAAATCTTCCTTCAGACAATCCTTTGGGCTCTGTACTTGTTCAATTCTCCTCTGCTTGCCAGGATTCATTGCTTTCTCCTAATATCCCCAGGCTCAAAGCATAATGGGCAGGGCCTAAACCTATTAATATTCCCACATTAACTGTTTTTACATTAAAAGGTAATTTTTGCATCCAATCTACAGGTGACAACATAAACAATCAGAGATTAACATGAGGTTGGGTAGTCCTCATAAGTAATTCATTAATGCTGATCTTACCTGTTTTTATGTAGATAAGATGCCAGTAAATGTTTCTTGAGAAACTTGTATGTAACAAGCACTGAATACACATTATCTCATTGATTTTAATATATTTGGAAATGCATAGTTAAATTGAGATTCACCTAATTGTGTCACAAATTCCAGAAAAGTGATGTTTCTTTTCCTGATAAAAGACACAAAATAAACTAGACTGATGTGTGATGGCTTTTGATTGGCCTGAATTAAAGTTAAGCATAGCTGTGTCACTCTTAGATTCCTGGAAGCAAGATCAGCATCTGACTCAAGCAAGTAAATTAAGTGAATACAGTCCAAGGATATTATTTACACCTTTCACATAGGAAGGCAAGAGGTAAACAAGTGGTCTCTAGAGGTACCAATCATTTCATAGAAAAGCTGTGTCAATGAAATAAAAAAAATAAATTATGATAGTAACATAATTCAGTTGAATATGCCTGTGTGTATGCATGTGTTTATGTAAGAGGTAAGTAGTTACTAATCCTTCAGTGAATCCTACTTTCTACATGAAAAGTGCTTGTTCTCCTGGAGGTTTATGTTCCTTGGGCCAATTCATATTTCCATAACTCAGGTTGCCCATATCTTGTATTAAGGGATACAGATAAAAGGGAATTTTTCTGTCTCAAAAAGTTATAGTGGAATCATTCAGAATTTATCACATTTATATCTTTTACAAGACTGATATATTTAGTAGCTAATATATCAATGTTGTAATATCATAAGCGATTAGTAGGTAATGCATTCTACTTTAAAACTTCATATTTGAGGCTTTTAAGTAAAGTACTGTGAATCAACACCTTACTTTATTATTACTCTAAGTCTGTAATTGTGCATACAATAGTTACTTAAAACGATAGATTTTTCATCAGGTACACTTCAGGTTAATTTCCTCTCTGAAAACTCATCTAGAAAAGCAATCATATGACATATTCTGAAGAAAACTTGTTGAGGATAGCACTTTAATTAAAAGTATTTTCTTTAGGAAAAAACCTAACATTGAAGTTCTAACCAACAATTGTCATTATAGATTCTAAGACCCAGTTTTGTAAGGAGATTGCCTTAGGAGTCTGGCTAGATTCCAGGGATGTAATTGCATTACATCTTCCTAATTCGTCACAGAAGATTCAAACGAATACAGTTTTATACCTTGTACTTAAGTATGAGATGTTACCAAAAGCAAACAACTAAGAAAGAACTTCTGTGTGTGACATGTATATTGATGGATGGTCAATAGATGGTACATGGGAATGTCATTTTTTATAAAAGGTATTAACACCATTTATTACAGCAGCAAACCTTTGAATGAAATGATTATATATATTTTATATAAATTATACAAAATGGTCAGATAGGACAGATAGTTTAATATCAAAACTTGTTAAATGTTATGTTATAATAGAGTGTTCTTTAATTAGATCTCCTCATGAAGCAAGCTCTGTGTACAGGGGATATAATTTAAGATAAATATGGTAAAATAAGGGATTAAAAATACTATTATTGATAGAGGCAGGAGGCAGATAAATCCTAGGCAGAGAGGGGCAGGTCTCCAGTGAAACCCCACCTTCAAGCCAAAGACAGTTTGAATCCTGAAAGCCAAGCTACAAGTCGCACCCTCAGACTGGATTGAGAACCTGTCTTCCCGTTTAGTATACTTTCTTCTGATTGATCCTCACTCTTCACCTGTTTTACATATAGCTACCTTTCCCTAATTGGTGTTTTAAGCTGTCATGCCCACCTTTGATTGGTGCCTTTCTTTTAGCCTTTTTTGCATACTCACAAACCAATCAACACACCCACCCCTACTCTGAGCCACAAAAGCCCTGGGCTCAGCCATACTGAGAAAGAATCCACCTGACTTCAGGTGGGGGACCACTCCCACATCCCTTCTCCAATGACAGCTGTCCTGTCACTCAATAAAATTATTCTCCACCCTCCTCACCCTTCAACTGTCAGCCTATCCTTATTCTTCTTGAATGTGGGACAATAACTTGGGAACCCTGGAACTCAGGTACAAGCTATAACACAGGTGGGCTGGGGCACACCCAGACCAGCCATGGCCTGAGCCAGTGAATGAGCCAGGCACGGCCCAGGCAGGCAAAGCAGACAAGTAGTCTCCTGAGGCATGTAGCATGGCCCAGGTGGCATTGTTGCCAGCCAGAGGTTCCTGGCTGATAAAATGACTGAGAAAAATCCTGTGTCACTATGGAGCACATTGGATTTGCCGTATTTATTTGTGCAAATTGGCAGACTAAAGAAAACTATGGCCCACAGGCTAATCTAGCCCATAGCCTGTTTTGTATGATGCTTGAGATAACAATGGTTTTGCATTTTTAAAGAGTGTAAAAAATAAAGAAGAATATTGACTGGAGACATATGTGGCCCACAAATACTGAAATATTTATTATCTAGCCCTGTACAAAAAAAAAAAAAATGCTGACACCTAATTTAAGTTGTTTTTTTTTTTTTTCCTTTTGAGAAAGGTCCTAATTGAGTGGATTAATCATGGTTAATATGGGGCAGAATTACATAAGTCCTGTTTGAATCTCCTTATATTCTCAGGTTTATGGGATCATTAAAGGCCTGATACCTCTTTAGCTAAGTCAGGTAAGACCACCTGGAGCTCCAGGCTTCAAGCCAGGTCCCTTTAAGCAGAATAGCCTGGAGCTGGGCCCATTACATGATCCACTGGGCTCTGCCACCATAAACACACAGGTAAAGGCCAAGCACACTTTCTGCTGCTGTTACTGCTAAATAGAAAAATACACTTTCCATATACCAATCAACACTTTGGAAAGGTCACCTCAGCCACAAAGTTAGAAGTGGTATTTTTTTTTTCCTTGAGCATCAAATAGAATATACAGACTGTGCTATCCTCATAGTCATGTCAAAAGGTTATCTGTTATGCATGTTTTTCTTTTCCTCTTTTTCTCCGTTAAGTCATTCTATCATTCAGCTGCTTTCATTTTTATTATAAAAATAAGGTCCAATTAAGTTTAGTAAAATGCAAAAGAAAAAAAGCAAACCATTGAGCCCAAATAAATAACTTTCAGGCCTGATATTATTTCATTGAAAGTCTATGAATGGCTCTTTGTACATGTTTGGAAAAATTTATGTCTTTCATACACAGCTATGCTAGAGAAGAAATGCTTTTCTCATCTCAGCTCTTTTGAGCACACCACATTATGCTCTTCCATGGGAAATAAAGTTGATTGCATTATTTCTAACTTCAGGGACCCCTCAGCAACATCAAGAATCTTAAAAAGGTAATATGAATTTTCAACAAATATTGATAGATGTTATTATTTATAAGATTCAACACTGAAAATAATTTCTGGGGCCAAATGAAGTAACAGGTAAAAATGTATGCAAGTAATAATATTTATTTAAGCTTTATATTAGTGTTTTCAAAGCTTTGTTGAGATAGTAAAATATTTAATATAAAACATTAAGCTAAAACCAATGCTTAAAAATTGTATGTCAATTCTGCAATGAAAAATAGCATGGAAACTAAACTGGAAAAAAAATGTTATGGATTTAATTGTATTCCCCCAAAATTCCTGTGTTGAAGCCCTAAACTCAGTACCTTAGTATGTAACTGTCCTTAGAGATAAGGTCTTTAAAGTGGTGATTAAGTCTAAATGAGACCCTTAGCATGGGCCTTAATGCAATCTGACTGGTGTCCTTATAAGAAAAGGAAATTTGGACATAAAAGGAGACATCAAGGGTATGCAAACAGAGGAAAAACCATGCGAAGACACAGCAAGCAGCCGGCTGAGTACAAGCCAAAGAGAGAGGCATCAGGCGAAATCGACCCTGCCAACACCTTGATCTTGGACTTCTAGCCTCCAGAACTGCGAGGAAATAAACTTCTGTTGTATACGCCACCCAGTCTGTGCTATTCTGTAATGACAGTCCTAGCAAACTATACAAGAAATATATTAGTAATACAGTATTGCCATTATTACGTTTTACTGGTGAGATTACATCTGACTTTTATGCCTTTACACTTACTCTATATAATGCATTACTTTCCCCTACCTTTTTACTCCCTCCCTCCCTCCCTTCTTTCTTGTTTTTCTTCCAACAAATATGTTTTGAGTATCTTCTGTGTGGCCAGGTTTTCAAATACCTAATCACTAGGTATTCAGTGGAATGCATAAATTTGATTCATACCCTTACAAAATTTAATATAGTGAATTTTAACTATACATTATTTTGACAAAAACAAAGATTAATAGACAATCCTTCTTAACATTTCTCAAAACACAGACATAAGTGAATGCATACCCACCTCTAGATTAGGACTTATACAAAAACCTGTTGCAAATTACTCCTACTAAAACAAAGAACAGCCAATGGCTTTCACTTTCATAAAAGCTATTTTTGTCAAAGTCATCTCTAACCAAAGCAAATAGTCTCAGGTTGCTTTGTGACACATCCTTAAGCTTCCATAACCTAACAATAATTAAAGAGAAGCTACTGATCTCTAACAGATAGTTGCCATCTACTATTTCTAGAGATGGATTCCCATTTTCTTAGAGATAAGCCTCCATCCTACCCCATCCCCTCATCTTATTTTCACTGTAAGTTGGATCTCCCATCCATCTAAAACATTTCCACTAGCTTCAACATATTGCCCCAAAGTTTCAGTAAAGAAAAGACAAAGGGATCAATTAAAAATAAATTGTTTAGGCCAAGCATGGTAGCTCACACCTGTCATTACAGCACTTTGGGAGCTTGAGGCAAGAGGATTGATTGTTTGAGCTCAGGAGTTTGAGATCAGCCTGGACAACAGAGTGAGACCTAATCTCTACTAAAAATAAAAACTATATAGCTGGGCATGGTTGTGTACCTGTCGTCCCAGCCACTCAGGAGGCTGAGAAGAGAGGATTGCTTGAGCCTGGGAGATCCAGGCTGCAGTGAACTGTAATCTTGCCACTGTACTCCAGCCTGGGTGACAGAAAGTGATACTGTCTTAAATAAATGAATAAGAAATAATTTGTTTAATAAAACTCAATGCCATACACTGCATGGTTTTTGGCATATTTTCCCTAGAGAAGCATTTCAAAAACTAGAGCATTTTTGTATGCTCCAAATAGCACAAAAGGCCATTGGTGGTAATGGGAGCAACAGTACACAAGGTCACGTTGTCTGAATATGAATGATTCATATTCCAGAGCTCATCACATGAACAGCTTCTCCAGTATTTGCTATGGTGAGCAGAGTATTGAGAGATTCAGATCACTAATGTCCAATGACATTAAGTTAAAACACTAAATACTGAGTATGCTTACAGGAATGATATGGGAAGGAACCCTCACAAAGCCTAAACCCTACAAAGGCTAAATGTAGGCAAAATTGTAAAGTATGTGACTTTTATTTATTGTTACTCACTGGTGTTTCAGTAAATGTTTCACAACCAACATTATGGAAAAAATATATAGGCACTAAAATTATAAATATTACTGATATAAAGGATATATGGTCTATTAATAACAAATAGTAATCCTATATACAGTATACTTTATTATAAATTCCCTGTAGTCAGCTGATTCTCACAAAATACTTCAGTTGATTTTGCTAAACTCATATTAGTAGCCAACTTATTAATATAACTGATGAAGGAGCATGGGTTCAAAATAAAGGTTGGCTGATAATTTTGTTTATTTTACCAAAATGTAATAACGAATATATTTTAGATTTCACCTGTTCATCAATGACCTGAGAGATTTCTTTGCTGAGTTGGATAGCAGTTCTTTAATGTTGGAAGGATATTTTCTTTCTTTTTTTTTTTGCTATTCACAATGTACATCTAGAGTACATCTAGAGCATCTATGATGCTTCTCTTTTTTTTTTTTTTTTATGGAGCCTCACTCTGTTGCCCAGGCTGGAGGGCAGTGGTGCAGTCTCTGCTCACTACAACTTCCCTCTCTTGAGTTCAGTTGATTTCTCCTGCTTCACCCTCCTGAGCAGCTGGGATGAGGTGCACACCACAATGCACAGCTAATTTTTGTATTTTTAGCAGAGATGGGGTATCACCATGTCGTCCATGGCTGGTCTCAAACTCCTGACCTCAGATGTGGCCTTCAAAAGTGCTGAGATTATAGGCGTGAGCCACTGCACCCAGTCGACGTGATACCATTTTAAGTGCAATCTACATTTTTAACATTTTTTAAAATCCACTAATTTCTTAAGTCAGCAATGGACAATCAACAAAACAATAAGTGAAACCCAGACTTATTATTTGCTAATTTTTGTGACATAAATATTCCTAATATGGCCAAATTCAACTTACCAACATAATTGGCATTAGATGCATAGAAGAACACTACTATGTAGTATTTCTACCTATTATTCTCTACTTTTAAGAGAGTAATGTGGGAATTGCTCTCCAAAGAAAACATGGGGCGTGATCTCTAAAGAAAATAAGAATCCAACCTTAGACATAGTGTATGTTTACTATCTACTAATCATCAGCAACTTTGTTTTATTGCCAACATAATATTTTCATGTTAGTCTTTCACACTAATGTGCAATTACAACAGTCTTAAATAATAAAGACAAGAATTAAATGAAATAATTAGAAAGTAATGAGTTTTGAGTATTTGTTTTTAATATAATTTATTTAATTGTATGCTTATATTATTTCTTTTTAAACCATGACGGTATTTAGCAGTCAGCTTTCACAATTTATAAAAATTTCAGAATCGACTGTCATGAGTGGTTCAAAAATGAGCTCTAACACTCCACTGCTTCTGTCAGCTAACATTTTTTTCTTTCAACTCTCCCTTTTTTTCTCTAATGATCATTTTGTTCCCAGGTGCCCACACAGCTCTGCCTTTCCCTTGAGCAATTGCCCTAACATGTCTTCTACCTAAATATTCCTGTTTGCTTTTATCAGTCTTTCCACAATCTAATCTTAATAGTTAACATTAGAAAGAATACATGGGTTAAAGTAATTCACACTAAAATGATATATTCAAAAAATAGCTAATGTATGTCCTGTTCAATAAAAGTACAGTACTAAAATGCCAAATAAATGAATATCTAATGGTGAAATTGTTATCTTTATACCAGGGATATTTTGGGACAGATCATTCACATTCTATCATGTAGCTGATATGAAGGTATTGGTATTTAGTATATTCTTGGCTAATTAACTATTTGCAGCTCTCTCTTAATTTTGAAACTGACAATTCAAAAAAGTGATGAATCTCTTCTTTGATACAGTCCATCAGGAAACCCTATTTCCATTATTGTTTGCTCACTGTGATGTAGCCATTGTACACTGGGTCTCTCTTGAATACGATGCTTTTTTTTTTTAGCTGCCGCTTGTTTGCTCAAATTTCTCTATCTACAGCCCCCTTGCCACTCTCTAATCTCTTTCCCTGAGCTTAGCTTTTGATCTTCCTATGTCAGGGCAGCCCGTACATTCCCTGAGAACCTCTCCTGCCCTTTCTAAATTGGCAGGCCCCTTATCGGCCCCTCACTGCATCCTGCACATAACTTCGTGGTTACTCTTACTTGATTGTAAATGCCTAGTCATTTCTACACCACTTGGCTGGGAAATCCACAAAGTCAGGGAGCAAGTCTGCCTTTTTCATCAGCATTTTCTGACATTCAGAGTGACGACAGGTACGTGGTTGGCACTTGGCAAAAGCTGGTTGAATGCAAAGCCGATGATTCGGAGAAGGAAAAACCAGAGCACTGAGATCAGGAACACACTGCCTATTTATTTCACTCTCAGGTTATAATTGTATTATTTTGAAGTTCTTTTAAAGAAGATACATCGTACTGGATTGAATTTGATTGGATGTGCAACTGGTTAGCAGTAAGCCGCAGCATTAGCACAAGCTTACTGGAATACCACCTCCTATATTCCTGAAAATCCCCTGGGGGATGCAGAAAGTTGTTTAAAAGCCACGCCTAATTATACAAGTGAGCAAAGAAGGATCTCTAGCTGCTAGAATGCAATTGCGCATTCGCCTGTTTTATTCCATCAGCTTGAGAAATTCACACACTCCATATAAAATGACAGAAATGTTTTAACTATGGTTTGCTAGGAATGGAGTAGCGACATCTCCTCTGTAGTATGAGCCAAATGTGAAAGTAAATGGAACCTTGACAAAACTTCCCGAGTTTCCAACACAATATACTTATTTTGCAGATAAAGAAAAGTTATGACACATTGCAGCATCTGTCAGACAAGCTGCTTGAGTCTCAATTCCAGTAATCATCACGAGAAAAGAGAAAAATGATGCTTTTGATCAAAGCAAGTCAAGAAAGGTTGTGTCCCCCTCCTCCTCACACTTTTTTGGAAAGCAGTCTTATTCAAATTTAAAAGTGAAGCCACTTTCTCCCTCCCTAACAGTATTGAAACCTAAGAAACAACAGCACAGCCTTAAAAGCTATTACTCTGCAGCTAGTACAAAAGGAGAGGGATTTGCATTACAGCAAGTGTTAAGAGTTGAGCTTCAGGCAAGGTAAGATCATTATTTATAACAAGCTGATCTGCTTCTATATGACTAACAGAAAAACAGTGAATTAATGTTGTTATCTTAACATTGTTTAAATGGCCTCTAGATGTGGTGCGAAACCATGCCAGGCAGAGTGGTTAACGCAAAATAAATGTGAATCCAAAATAAATGTTTCCCAGACAGTTCTGGGAAACATTTTCACCTGGAGTATGCTTAATTAATGACCTCGAAATCATAAGCTCTCATAAGCCTCTGGTGTATGGTCTTACTTTATTTGGGGAGACAGGACACAGCCTGATTTAATGGGATTTTCTTCAGAGACTGGTAAAACTGGTAAGCTTTTGGATAATTATCAGCCATTTTAATGATTCCTTCTTTTCAAAATGTGGTTCATACCCTAGGTTACCCAGGGAAATGGATGAGGAAAGTACGGAACTAGAATGGGTAGTGTTTTATTGCTTGTAACTATGTGCTAGCACAGAAAGCTGGACTTTTGAGACACAAACAACAAACCTAATATCCCCCAAATAAAGCTTCATTAAATGACTGCTTCAGAATTAGTCATCCAGGATGTGGGCCACTGGCATAATGGATAAAGAGGTCTGATTATGGATCAGAAAATTCCAAAATTTTTCTTTCATAATAGGAAAACTCAGGGTTCAAGTAGGCTTAGTTGGGAATATTATACTAATTGTCCTGAGACTTGAAGTGTCTTCATCAAGTGGGCTAAATAAAAGCCTATATTTCAGGGATCTTATTTCTGCCTTTAGGCTTCAGGTTTGAGGAATCCTTATTAGCGATATGGCTGGACGCTTTTCTTTCTGTCTTTTAAAGATTAAACTACATAGGGTAAAGTTGTGGGCACAAGACAAGCTGAAAGCAGAGAGGTGTGAAAAGTAAATATTTATAACACTTGATATTTAAACTCAGAAGAATTAGATTGCAAAGCAGTGGGGATGTTGTAAATAATATCAGAGATGCCTGGACTAGTTTGTAGGAACACACCTAGAGTTACCAGAGGCTTCATGGTAAATATGAGATATGTAAAAGAAAGAGTGTTCCATTTATTGAAAGATTCTTCACATTAATGCATAGGCAAATACTGGAGAGTACCACAGGTTCAACCCAGTAAACTCCCCTTTGCCTTCGCATTACTCAGTTTTTCCAAGGCGATAATGAGAAGGTGACAAAGTATCTTCACCTTCCTGTCCTTGTCCTCCTTCCTTTTTGTGACAATTGCGTGCTCAATTTCCTGGCTTGTTTCTGCCTACCTGCTTACTCTGCTTTCTCTCTGATAAGTACTTCCTTGAATGTAGGTGCATAATATAGCTCTTTTGGCTCCTGTAGTCATTGACACTACAGTAGCCAGTATTACCGGGACCTGTAGAAAGTGATCATGAAATGACCCAAAAGTTGTGTGACCATTTATTAAAAAAATCCATATAAGAATCCTGCACTGCCTCCTAATGAGCCTGTATTTTTCACACCGCCACATGAAACTTCACATTTTTATTACTTGTTTATTACATTTTAATAATTAATCTGTATGGATTTGAGATACAGATTTTGATAATTCTGGAGTCCACTCTGTTTGCCCTACAGCAGAGTATACCTGTACTTTTATTGAACACCTATCAATAATAAGAAATCAACTTGGCCGCTGTACATTGGAGTCAATTCTGCTTTCCATTTTGGCTAACCTTTGCAAACATGTCCCAGAACCAGTGAGGAGGAAGAATTCTAAGATTTTGTTGCAGGGTTTTATTAAGTCTTTTCCAAGTAATATAATGGTTTTGAAGAAAGTGTTAACATTAAAAGAATATTATGGTCAAATTTCTTCTGAAAATGTGTACTTTTTTTTTTTTTTTACTACAAAATTCTCACAATCCTGAATGGGTTAGTAGATACTGTGAAGCATAAAGAAAGGAGGTAGATGCTTCATAAAACAAAAACCAATCTCCTTGATTATGGAATCTCTTTACACAAAATTTTGTCGGGCCAGTGCTTCACAGAATACACTTTGAAAAATTCCATTTCATTGCAAGTTTTCTGGTTAAATGAACATAACCTCAGTCTAATGCAGACGGGAAAATGTAGTGTGTATATTCATCACCTTCTAAAATGCCATACATTTTATTAATATACCAATGTGATGAATTGAGTAGTGTTTCCCAAGAAGGTATGCTGAATTCCTAACGCTGGCACCTGTGAATGTGACTTTATTTGAAAATATGGTCTTTGCATAAGTAATCAAGTTAAGAATGAGGTCATTAGGGTGAACCCTAATACCAATATGACTGGTAGAAGAAGCAGATTGAGACACAAAGGCAGTCTCGTACAAAGAAAATACAATGTGGAGACACAGGTAGAATGCCATGTGTAGACTGAGGCAGAAATTGGAGTGATACATCTACAGATGAAGGAATGCCAAAGATTGCTTGCCTTCACCAAAAGCTGAAGAAAAGGCACAGAATAGATTGACTCTGAGAGCTCTCAGAAGGAATCTACAGCAACTGACACTCTGATTTTAGACTTCCAGCCTCCAGAACTGTGAGAGAATAAATTTCCCTTGTTTTAAGACACCCAGTTTGTCATATTTTGTTATGGTCACCCTGGCAAACTAACAGAGATTTTTATATCAGGATGTGGGGTTCTAGTATAGAAATAAAATGCTGGAACACCACACTTCCTGTATAAAAATGTGAAAGTGGCTTTGGAATTGGGTAATGGGTAGGGGCTGGAAGAGATTTGAGTCATTTAATAGCAAGAGCCTAGAATGCTTTGAAAAGACTGTTGATAGAAATCCAGTGAGCAAAAATGAGGGACATGTTATTGGAAACTGAAGGAATGGCAATCTTTGTCACAAAGTGACAGAGAACTTGGCTGAATTATTTCTACTTTGGAAAGTAAACCAGTTAGTGATAAACTTAAATATTTAGTTGAGGATATTTCTAAGTAAAGTGTGCAAAGTACAGCCTAATTTCTCTTTGCTGCTTATAGTAAATAGTAAATTTCTCTTTGCTGCTAATAGAGATAAGAAACAAAGGAGTAGTTCTTCCTCAAGACTGTAGCATAGTTTAACACATGATATTTATCATTTATTGTATATGTCCTTCTCTCTACTAGAATGTAACCACACAGGGCAGGAATCTTTGTTCTGGTCACTAATATTTCCCAAATACCCTGACACTTATAGATATTAAATAAGTGTTGAGAAATGAAGGAAAGTAATGCATTAGAAGGAAATTTTTACACTTAGTTCACCAAATTTTATGCTTAAATTTTCCAAATAATTTATAAAAAGTTCATATTTAATATAATTATTGAAATAAAAAATTTAATTATTCTCCACATCCTCTCCAGCATCTGTTGTTTATTGACTTTTTAGTGATCACCATTCTAACTGGCGTGAGACTGTATTTCAATGTGGTTTTGATTTGCATTTCTCTAATGACCAGTGATGATGAGCTTTTTTTCATGTTTGTTGGCTGCATAAGTGTCCTCTTTTGAGAAGTGTCTGTTCATACCCCAGAACTTAAAGTATAACAAAAAAATAATAATTTTTAGTCTCTAAATAAAAACAATTTACGTGACTATAAATATATTGTGTTTATAATAGATGTACTAATATAAATTAAAATTAAACTTGTGATGGTATTTGAAACAAAAACTCTCAAATTCCTTGAAGAACTACAATTAAAAGTTTCAGAAAAAGAAAAAAACAGGGAGATACAAATTTGAGGCCACATATGAAAATGATTCTCAAGTAAGGTCTTAGTATTCATTCCTAGAATAAGATTTGGTAACAGCTGGGTTGACTTTAATGGCATAAATCCTATAAACAGTAATAGCAAATGAAGAGCCAATCTTCCATAGAATATATAAAGGCCATAAAAAATGATGACTGTCTTTATTCTTAAGTTAATCAAACTGCCACCCAAATCCCTGTTGTTTAAAAAAATGCTATATAAAATGATATAGACTTTATATGAACAATTCAATATGTTACACAAAGAAAGCAATAATCATATTGAGTCCCCTACTGCCATTTTCTCTTTAGGAACTTTCATATATGACCATGCCTACTCTTTTAAGAATTGCTGACACTCTGCTATCAATTAGTTTAAAATTCTCTATTCTTGTAATATTTGCATATACCTGACTTTCTTACAAGAAAGATCTTTAATTTACACTAGTCATTCAATAGAAAGATATTTTATAGATTTACAAAGGCTAACAATTATTTAATTCATGAAAATATGTGTATCTAGGAAATATTTATTTATATTCCTTAGATTTATAAGCATAGTTCTTTTTAAAAAATTGTTTTGCAAATACCAGGTAATACCGTAATGCTTACTGCACACAAAAGATTTCAAACATCTGTTTGTGGCTTCTAGTTTGGTACTAAGACTTGCAAATTAATCACTATATATCTCCAGTGTACATTCACTCCTTACTGTTTTTGCTGCCTTATTCAGTATCACTTCTAAGTACTGTTTTGTTGAAGCTCTCCAATTGCCACTCTCTAATATTTCTGCCTTCTTTCTCCCACACTTTACTACCTACAAATCATCATTCAAAGAATAGTCCTTTCCCCAGATCTCTGCTTGGGCAATCAGACTTATTCTTCAAGTTCTTGCATAAATGTTAACACGTCTGCCATGTCTCCACCAACTCCTGCAGGTAGTGTTATTCAGTCCCTATCTTTATTTCATTTTATTTTAGCATTGGGTATATCTCTATAAAATAGCTTACTGTATTTTGATTACATTTTGGTGTCTGCATTCCAAGTGGAATGTGTGCTCGTAAAGGCAAGAACTGTGTATTTTTTACACATCTATCTCTAGTGATTGAACAGAACCTTTCAAACTTCAAATCTTCAATAAATACTTTTTTAACAAACATACAAACAAAAGAAGTTTAGGGAGAAGAAAAATCATGTCAATTGCTATGTGTGCAGTTGCCATGTAAGTCAAAGTGTTGTGGAAAATAAACAGACTAACTTACGTGAGCATCTTTATTCCTATGTGTGCAATTTCAGGAGTTTAATTTAATAAGGTGAGGTATCATTTGGCTGGACTGCAGGATAGAATTGTGCATATTAGCCTTTAAAGTAATTTTCAGAGATTAAAATGGTTATTTTTATTTCTATAAAATTTTCTCTGGATTTGTCTTATCTGTCAATGCTTTCCTTGCTTAGCCAGTATTTTCTTAGTCTTTTCTCATAAGATTATGGTAAGAGAATATGCATTTTTCTCTTCAGATAATACAAAATGAGTTATTCAGTAATAAGTATTCAAAGCAAATCCTTCTATTATACTGATAGATTCACAAGATAGGGCAAACAGAAGAAATTTTAGGCTTTAAAGAATGTAATTCATACCAAATTTACTTTTTGTCACTTTTTATTTTACTTTTCCAATGTAAAATTTTAAACACTCAAAAAAGTAGAGCGTACCATAAAAAGCCCCATGCATGCAAGCAATTAACCTTAATAGTTACAGTATTTTCACCTATCCTAGTGATTTTATCCCTAAGGCTTAAAACAAAACAAAACAGGAACCTAAAAGCTATTTATTAGTAGTTTTATAGGATATCTAGGCTATTTTTTCAAGAAAGAAAGTGAAGACATGATATGGCCCCTATTGCAATGAAAATAAAAAAAAAACAATGCTTGCAAAAGGTCTGAAGAAAAGTCCTGAGTGTTTGCTATATGTGAGTCAATATGCATGCATTCATGGTCATGCATTTATTTTGAAGTCTGAAGGGTAAGGAAAAAGGACTTGCCCTTAAGCAGAAAATGTTTGTCCTTTCTCTGGTGTGTGTGTGTGTGTATATGTGTGTGCCACCAGTCATTTATTGTCATTCTTTTACAAATTGGTGGTGACAATGATTACAGCAAAAGGCAACTGAGAATCCTGGTTCCTTCCATAGACTCCTATAAAAGTTGGATATTCCTCTGCCTTGAGTTCATTAACTAATGAAAGTTCTATTTATTTCAACTTCAAACAAATGTTTTATGTCTTTTACGGGCAAGACAAGGTTAATCGTTTTTGAAATTACTCAACTATTCACTTATTCCTTCATTCATTGAACATTTAGGGAAACATTGTTTCTCCTCTATTTCCCTAATTATAGATAAACCTATAAATAAACAATACTTTGATAGAAATAAAAATTAAGTGCCATGAGAACATCTATAAAAATAAGTAGATGATTTACGTGACCACCTGTTTGTGGTCTGTCTCTCTATTCAGAGAGTAAGTCAGGATGCTACTACAATAGTCTATCAATAAGAATTAAACTTCAGGAATAGCAGTGAAAGTGCAAAATACCCGGTGCAACATATTGCACCAGGTGTGTTTTGGTGTGCTGAGCTTACCTGATCCTCCCTGCCTTTAATCTCCGCTGCTGAATATATGGACCTAGATGGCCAATGCCACACTTCTGCACCTCATGTGATAGGATTAAAGTGGGTAACTGAATAAGAGAGTCCATCCAGAGGCTGAGCCTTGCCAATCAGTTACTTTTTCATCTTATAGAAGAGGAAAATACAGTATATATTGGTAGCAAGACAGAAGCAGACTTGTGTAGTTCAAGTGAGTTGCATTAAAGCAAAACTTTATAGGGAAGATTCAAGGATTTTATCTGCTATGGTCTCCCACGGCTGTCTTGAACAGAATAACTCACCTATTAAAGCCCTATTGATTTCTACTGAGTTAGTGCTTCCTATCTTGTTTGATTTCTCTATACAATTACTTAAAACCTTTATGACACTCCTCACCTCCAACTGCTTTTCTTGAGACTTTTTGGGGAATTTCTGCTTCTTATAATCATAGGGCCTGACCTTGAATAGGCATTATTTGCTGAACCACTGTCCTATCTCTATTACTGTACTTAGCACTTCCATTCATTTTCACACGTTTTACATAGTAATCTATGAACTCTTTAACAACCGAAGGAGCTAATACTTTGTATTTTATTCCCATATCCATCTTACACCTTGGGACATTATTGGGCTTAATAAATATTTGTTAAAATACTAAGTGATCAATTCATATTAGAGATATTGAAGAGGTAGGATCCGGGGGGAATGATATTTGATTGGATGAAGGGAAGAGAAGCTAAAGATGATTCTGAAATTCAATTAATTGGCATTATAATCTGCCTGTCTGATTAGTTTCATTTAAATATGTACTAGGACATTTTCTGTTTCTTAAAAAAAAGTGTAATAATCAACAACATATTAAAATGATATTAAAAATCTGTGAGTTTGCAAATTAATGAATTCAAATTATCTCTAGCTTAGTTCAATAAGAGTAGCAAAACAGCAACATCTCTTTAGAAACACAAGATAAGATTAGAGGATAAATGCTTGGATTCTTTTGATATGAGATGAAATTGACAGAACACAGGTACAGCTTTTATTTATCTCTTAATGAAGCTATACCTTCTGGTAGAACACTAAGTTGAGACCATGATCCACCCACTCTAAAACCATCCTAGTAACAGATTAAAAGGGACTAATGTTGATGATTGCCTGATATAATTATTTCATGCTACTTATAACTGGCTATTTTTAAATTTACGATTACTATTTTTTAGAGACAAGGTCTCACTCTGTTACCCAGGCTGGAGAGCAGTGGTGCAATCATAGCTCACTGTAACCTGGAATTCCTGGGCTCAAGTGATCCTCCTACCTTGGCCTTCTGAGTAGCTGGAATTACAGGCAGATGCCACCATGCCCAGCTATTGAAAAAAAAAATGTAGAGATGGGATCTTGCTGTGTTTCCCAGGCTGGTTTTGAACTCATGGCCTCAAGCAATCCTCTCACTTCAGCCTTCCAAAGATCTTGGCTTGAAGTCATGAGTCATCATGCCCAGCCATAACTGGTTAGATTTTAAATTGAATATACTTTATATATTCATAAAATGTCTGTAAAGAAGATTAGCAAATAGGCAATTTGTGACATATACTGTCCCTCTCTATGAACAGCTTTTAACAAAACTATTATGTAACATTGATTATTGTAACAAGTTAATTGATAAAGACATGACTGGCTGCATCTCTCAAAAAATAATCATTTTAATTTCCCTAAATCATGAAATAAATAGAAATGGCATGTAGTAAAGGCAATACAGGCTTTTATTCTGTCTCTAGAAGTTCATTTCAGACATATTAGATATGAGAAGGAAATGATGTTATCTCTATGCTGTTATTTTAGTGAGTCAAAATAATTTTCTGACTTTTCATAAATACATTGAATATGTTAATACCTGTTTTATAGAATTATTTTCTGTTCAAACCATTCAAGGTGTAATAATAGACACAAAAATTAAATATACTGAATCACTGAAATCCCCTCTCTTACTCTGTTTTTAACACTGTTTTGGCTTTTCTTTTCTTTCTTTTTTTTACTCATTTAAATGAAGATACTTTTTGACAACCCATTTGGTTGAAGTCTTAGTTACAGTATTGATTTTTTAAGTGGCTTGTATCATTCAGGTTAGTTGAACATACTGGGAAAGTTTCCAGACATTGGCAGAAACCCAAACTGAACTTTCTCTCAAAAAGTCATGAAGAATTTCATTAACCTTTCAACAGCAAAAAAAAAAAAGGTATATTTATTATTTGTTCAACTCTAAGGCCATGCATTCCCAGGAGAACAAAAAAAGCCAGACCATAGCAGGATGCTTTTTATTTACATCAATGTTTGTACTTGAAAAAGTAAAATGTTAAGATTGTCTCTATTGTCAGTAACAGAGACCTGGTGAGTTCCAACCCTCATATGTTTTACATACATTGAATACATATAAAATTATATATGCCTACAATACCTTATAAGGATCATCAATGCTCATATTGTTGCTGAGTCAGTACAATCTTTGACAGGTCTTTCTCAATTGGCAAATTGAGAAAAAAAATTAAGTAGAAAGGGCAAAACTAATATTTATTAATTTAAAATAATTTTAATTATTTCTGTTTGTAAAATTAACATGAATAATGAATTCTGACCATTGCCTATTGTATTTGGGATAAATGACTTGATAAGACAAAAAACACCAGAGAAGTAAATTTAGAATTAAATACAGAGATGAATTCAGGCAAAATTTTATCATCAGTGTTACACAAGACTTAATTCATGAAATGAATTTTTTAGACATAAATGAACTTACAACATACTCTTTTAAACTACAAGTAGGATTAAATTAATCAGAAAACTGCTTCAGTGATGTCAAAATTAAGGGCTATTTGGACAATAATTGATAAATGTCAGTATTTTCCTAAACTCATGAAAACTTTAATACATTTAAATATTTAGATTTAGTCAGAACTTTATGCAGGACTGGAGGCAGAAAATGAAATAGTTCCTCTCGCAATTTTGTCATAGATATTTCTTTCACAATTTTGAGTTTTGGGGTTTGATGTGAAAATAAAAGAATAGGGAAAATATTTTAGAGGAATAAGTAAAAAAGAAAAGAAAATGTGGGCGAAGAAGCAGATCCAAAAATATAGGTGAAATATTATTTGTTACTCTTATTTATTTATTTATGAGATGGAGTTTGGCTCTTGTTGCCCTGGCTGGAGTGCAATAGCTGATCTCAGCTCACCACAACCTCTGACTCTCAGGTTCAAGTGATTCTCCTGCCTCAGCCTCCTGAGTAGCTGGGATTACAGGCATGCACCACCACGCCTGGCTAATGTTGTATTTTTAAGAGAAACAGGGTTTCTCTACTACCTGGTCTGGCTGGTCTCAAAATCCCAACCTTAGGTGATCCACCTGCCTCAGCCTCCCAAAGTGCTGGGATTACAGGCATGAGCCACTGTGCCCAGCTCATTAATCTCATTTTATAGAAAGGGATTTATCTAATTAATGGATAATTTTATTCTTAAATTTAGAAAAATTAGAATTCAAAAATTCTATATTATACATTTAAATTGCTTATCTATGAACATCACAGCATGCTTCCAATTTTTAAATTTCTTTATAGACCTTAGAATAGTACATTTAAAAAATGTTGAATGAAGAGAAAATGGATTCTTTTTGATTTATGTGACTTTCATGTCAATTACTGTACTTAACTTCCTTGTTAGAACTTGCACATCAGCAGGTAGTATAGGTTTCTGCTACAGACCTTTCAATATATCTACTTAGAAACTGCCCTTTGAACCTCAACTTCTTGCTATCACATCAGTAAAGTAATTCACAATACAAATGGTTGAAGTAACTATTCCAGGACTATGTAAGAATCCATTTTTATTGACATGCATTTTCTCTGGAAAGTAAAGAGGAAGAGTTCATTGTCTCTACAAATAATATCAGCCAAATAATTAAAAGGATTGCTAGTAGCTATCCTATTTTTTTGTGCTTCTAGGGTGACATTGTGAACCTCTGATGTTCTCTAGGTAGCTGTCCTGCTGCTCATTCCAAATTTGTCAGGTTATTTGGCACCTGATCTGACCTTAATGTCTAGGATGAACTGCTGAGCTATGAAGTGTTCTGATTTTTTGGATGCTTTGCCAAATTCCTTCCCCAACCCCTGCCACCTTTAAAATAACAAGGTCAATCACACAAAAGAAAGATGGCAGAGTTTCAGTTCCAATGATGCTGATAATCAGCATAACACATATGGTTCAGCATGACATCAACTTGTCCTTGAAGACTACAGCAAGTCCAGCTGGAATTGGCTAAGATAAAGCAATTATGAATAAAAGTGCCCATTTTTCTAAAGACACCTTACCAACCATCTTAGAAGGCACATTTTAAAATCTGTCTTCCAAACTACAATCACTTAATTTAAAAAAAAATCACTTTTAAAGAAAACATTAATGTTAACTCACATTGGCCATATTTAAATGAAACGAAAATCAATCAGATAAATTGCAGAGTTTTACAATTTATTTGTTATGAATCAGTTGAGTTATGAATCGGTTGTAAAGATGGTAAAACAAGCAACTATTTGTGGACAATGGTATATAATGCCTCTCTACCCTAAGGATTCCTTTCTTACCATTTTGACCAAGCAGAATCCAGAGAAGTGCTTTCTTATGAAATAATTTATACCTTAATCTTTTACTCATTACTTAAATACTACATTTGTTTTATCTTTTCTAATTCTTGATAGTGATCCTCACTGTTCTCAAGGTACAAGTTTTGTAATTTAGTCTTATATACACTCACTGAAAATATATCCTCAATATTACCTGAACAGATCATGGTTTTACCTTAGACTTCACCCACTTTGGTATAGAGTAACAAGCAAGCAAAATGATACCACAAAGTTCTGATCCCCTCTTCACCTGGGCAACATAGAGACATGTTATGACTTCTAATGCATACAGCAACAAGATTAGTACATAATACATACATAGCATGCAAGGAATAAAATTATTATATTGTATATACCTTCTACAGTAAGTTATCCACTTAGTAAGTAAATCTTCATTTGAGAACCCTTAGTAGGGTACAAGCTGTTTTTTTATTCATCCAAACAAATTTTTTATTACCGGACAGACATAGGCATATTATTATACTACCCGAGTAGATACATTATAGAACTTTAAAGTAAAACAAATATCAATAATCAGCTAACATTTTATACATGAGGAGAGTCATGTCCAGAGAGGTTAATTAACACAACTAACAGTATCAACAGCTAGTTGAATAAAAGAGGACTAGAATGTTGATGTTATTCTTTCCTTAAAACTGTGGTTAATCTTTGTTTGGAATAGCTAATACATACTTTTTATATCTATTTAGAAGATTATTGCTTTGATAATACAACAATATTAAAAATACTGTTGGCAATATATTTCCCTGTTTATAAGTTCTATCTATATATCGACCTATATATCTGTGTATCTATCTGTACTTATCTATTGATTGATATAGGCCCAATAATATGCCAACAGATCAGCAGATTTATAATTTACAGTTACCATTTTCAAAACCAAACTTTATTTTAATACTACCCATTATTCCCTCTCCTTTTTACAAATGTAACTCATGAAAGGGTTGAAATTTAAAACAAAAATAATGTCTCCTCCTCCTAGTAGCAAATTTGTTCTATAATAATTAAAGGTAGAGTAATTCAAATTAACAAGTTGTTCGTTGGTCTTTTCTCACTTTTCAAGTCACAGAATTTATTCAGCTGATGAAGTCTTCAGTAAGACACCAACACAATACCAACATGATTCAGCAAAATCGTATGTAATTATTCAAACATGAAATGGTACCTTGAGTGAGGTAATTAATATTATACTCAATGATAGGATATTTCAATTGCCTGAGATAATGGATTTTTTAAAATGTGTTGAATCATATATCCATTCTAATTAGGGCTAAGAAAAGTCAGAAGAAAGTCAGATGAAAAGCATACTAAGGATATTATGAAAACATCTACTATGCAATCTTTTTTCTAATTTTTCTAAACACTCTTTCTTTTGTGCTTCTATTTTGTACACTTATTTTAACCTTTTATCTGTTACTGAAAGAATGTAATCTTCTTGAGCGTATATACCCTTTTTTACCTTTTTATTCCCAGGCATAGTACGTGATTGACTTAGAGCTCTGTACATCTATGCTACATAAGTGAATGAATAAACTAAGTAAATATATTATGCATTTACATGTGATATTAGATATCTTAAACTCTGTAGTTACTTTTAACAGACATCAGTGGTACATAAACTTCACTGAGCATACAAATTGCCTCAGATTTTTATTAAGAGTACAGTTTCCCAGGACTGTTTCTTGAGAGTATTGGGTCTTGACTGGGAACCTATAAGATTAAAACTGCCCTAGGGAAGTTTTATGATCAGGTAGTTTGAAATAATCTAGAGAATTCCATATTTAGATTGCATCTTTCGAGAGCATTAAAAAATACATATAACTTAACCTTATATTGTTTATATTTTACACAGAATAACTAATTATTTATTCTCCTTGATTTTATGAGAAGATTTCACACAGCAAATCTTTATTCAGTCCCTATTTGGAGGTTCTAGACATACAGAGGTTTAAACACATACTACATGGCTTTACAAAACTGATAGCACATAAAGAAACAAACATTCAAAAATAAATTATAAAAGAGCCCAGAAGTAGACCCACATAAATACAATGGATTGACATTTGACAAAGGAGCAAAGGCAATATAATGGAGAAAATATAATTTTTTATCAACTAGTGCTGGAACAATTGGAATCCACATGTTAAAATATAAATCTAGACTCAGACCTCACACACATCACAGAAGTTAACTTGAAATAGATCACAGACCTAAATGTAAAATGTGAAACTATGAAACTCCTAGAAGATAATGTAGGAGAAAATCTAGGTGACCTAAGGTATGAAGATAACTTTTGACATACAGCACTAAAAATATAAACTATGAATATAATAATTGATAAGCTGAACTTCATTAAAATTAGAAACGGTTGCTCTGTGAAAGACAATGTCAAGAGATGTAGGAGATCCATCAGGGTGGTGGGAGAAATTATAAGGAAAGATGCAAACCTTCTTGAAAGGCTGGGAGGTTTTGCAAAAGCTTCAAAACAGAATAATAGCTGAAGGCAGCTAAATCCTCTAATGCTGAGTTTGAGGGCAAAGGATAGATAACAAGGAAATTTAAAGGAATTTATCTAGATAAATTTGTCTACTTATGTCTCAGGAAACCAGCCTCTGATTATCCCCCCACAGGATTGCTCTGTACTTGAGGGGTTGACAATGTTAATTACCCACAACTTGTTTTTGTGCCAGGCCTTTGTCATCAAATCTGTACTAAATAGATAAAAATAGCTCCAGCTTATTGGGGCTGCACTCTCATTGGTGGTGCTAAGCCCTGCAGTCCCCTAGCCATGCTCTCAGGCAAAATACCTGTGTCTGCATACTTCCATCACCTGTCACTCGGACAGAGTCTGTGAGACAGACTCTGCAAAGAGAATGAGAAACCACAGACCAGAAGAAAACATTTACAAAAGAAATATCTGCTAAAGGACTATTTATAAAATAAACAAAGAACCCTTGAAACTCAGCAACAAGAAAATGAACAACTTGATTCAAAAATGGGCAAAGGATCTAAACAGACACCTCACCATAGAAGACAGAAAATAGCATATGAAAAAATGTTCAATATCATGTATCATCAGGGAACTGCAAATTAAAACAATAAGTTGCCACTAAACACCTATTAGAATGGCCAAAATCCAGAACACTGACAACACTAAATGCAGACAGGAATGTAGGACAACAGGAGCTCTCATTCATTGTTGGTGAGAATGCAAAATGATACAGTCACTTTGGAAGATGGTTTGCTAGATTTTTTCAAAACTAAACAAATTCATACCATACAATTCAACATTTTTGCTTCTTGAAGGCTACACAAATAGTTGAAAACTAATGTGCACACAAAAGCTTGAACACAAATGTTTATAGCAGCTTTATTTATAATTGCCAGAATGTAGAAGGAATCAAGATGTCCTTCAAAGGTAACTGGATAAGTAAATCAAGGTATATACAGACATTACAGTCTTTTCCAGTGCTAAAAACAATGCAGGTATCAAGTAATTGAAAGACATGGAGGAAATTTAACTGCATATTACTAAATGGGGGAAGCAAATCTGAAAAGACTACATACTGTATGATTCAAACTATATGACATTCTATGAAAAGCAAAACTATGAAGACAGTGAAAAGATAATTGGTTTCCAGGAGTTAAAGGGAAGGGAGGAATAAGTAGGTGGAGCACAGAAGATTTTAGGCAGTGAAACTACTCCATGATACCACAGAAGATAATATCACTTTACATCTCTCAACATCCATGCAACGTACAGTAGGGGTCCCCAACCCCAAGACAGTAGACCAGTACTCCTCTGTGGCCTATTAGGAAGTGGGCCACAGCAGGAGATGAGCTGTGGGCCAGCCAGCATTACTGCCTGAGCTCCACCTCCAGATCAGCTGCTGCATTAGATTGTCATAGGAGCACAAACCCTTTTGTTAATTGCATATGAAAGGGATCTGGGCTGCATGCTCCTTATGAAAATCTGATGATAAATATATTGCATTTCAATAATCCTGAAACCATTCTCCTCCACCCTTGGTCTGTGGAAACACTGTCTTCCAAGAAAGTAGAATTAAGAACTCATTGATTTGATGGATCAATGGAGATAAAGTTCAATTTTGCTGTAAACCTAAAACTGCTCTCAAATTCAATTAACAAATAAATTACAATACTATGTGGAAAGATTTGACATATTTTGAAGGTTCAAAGGTAATCCACAATTAGGTGGCTGGGTAAACGTGTAAACAGGGTCTCTGATAAAAGAGTAGGACTCTAGGACTCTGTAACTTGTTGTACTTGTAAATCTTCACTCAGACTTTACATTACAAAGCAACACCACCAACAACCAAATGCTACTTTTCTAATATTTCTTGTGACATTGGTAATAACAGATGATGAAGATCAAATGGTAAGCACAACTTCCTTTTGTGCTTGATATGATGGATCAATGGAGATTAAGATAAACATTATACTAGATTCAGAAAGAAGGTAGGTCTCAGAAAACTTATTAGCAGTCTTGTTTTCCTGAGCTTATCTCTGTCTCCTTATTGGTCAGTCATTATAAAAGCAAACTGTACTCACTCTCTTAATGTTGGGTAAGCAATGAACAGGATGTAAGAAAACAATTTTCTTGATGGAAAAGCTGATGCTTATAATAGAATTCTGCTGTGGAGTGGCTTAGGAAATTTTTAGAAGCAGAGTTTTAAGAGTCAACATGATGAACAAGGTAAGATAAATGTCTATCAGTCTTCAAGCAAGGTTGCCTAGAGTGGAGGGGGAAGGGTAGAAGCTGTAATTATTTTCTGTTAGAAACAAGTTTTTAATTTTTTTTTTTGAAATAGGGTCTCACTCTGTCACTCAGGCTGGAGTGCAGTGGCACAATCTCAGCTCACTGCAGTCTCTACCTCTGGGCTCAAGCAATACTCTCACCACAGCCTCCCAAGTAGCTGAGGCTACAGGTGCATGCCACGACACCCTGCTAATTTTATTTACTTTTTGTAGAGATGAGGTCTCATTATTTTGCCAGAGGCTGGTCTTGAACTCCCGAACTCAAGTGATCCTCCTGCCTCAGCCTTCCAAAGTGCTAGAATTACAGGTGTGAGCCACTGCACCCAGCCTAAACCAGTGTTGTATGAGGATGTAAATATATTATTGCCTTAATTTGCACCAACCAATCTATAAGATAAGCATATCTCCATTTATACATGAGAATCATAATGTCCAAAGATCACACTACATAAGAGACTAAGCCAGATCTCTAAGTGCTATTTTTTTTTCAAATTTACTATGATAATGACTCTTAATATGCCTGTGGGTCTTTTGAAAAGCAAGATTTACAGTTTGCTAATATTTTAAATGCCCAGTGCATTTTTACCCCTCCACTTGCTATAGTAGTCATTTCTAAAAGGGAAAAAGGAAGGAAGGGTACAAGGAATATAGTGAGAAACCACCAAATCAAAATACAGTAAGCTACTTGAAATTCTACCATCTCCATATTGCTCTATTTAAACATTGCTTCCTACCCACCCTACTCCCCAAGACGAAGTTTCACTCTTGTTGCCCAGGCTGGAGTACAATGGAGCGACCTTGGCTCACTGAAACATCCACCTCCCAGGTTCAAGTGATTCTCCTGCCTCAGCCTCCAAAGTAGCTGGGATTACAGGTATGTGTTGCCACACCTGGCTAATTTTGTATTTTTAGTAGAGATGTGGTTTCTCCATGTTGGTCAGGCTGTTTTCGAACTCCTGACCTCAGGTGATCCACCCGCCTTGGCCTCCAAAAGTGCTGGATTACAGGTGTGAGCCACTGTGCCCAGCAAACATTACTTTTTAATAAAGAACTTTCTCTGACCCTCCCCCCTACACTAAATTAGTTGCCTGCAGTACTTTACAACACTTTAAGTAAGTTGTTTGGTTGCCTTACTTCTTAAATATTAAACTCTTGAGGTAAGGGTCATTTCTATCCTGTCCCCTGCACAAATCTACCATCATGGCTTTATTTCTACTGCATAGGAAACTTTATAAATACATGTTGAATACAATAAAAAGATTTGAAATCATGTAACCAGTGTTGCTTCTTTAAATATCCATTCTGAGTGATACCGGCCCTGAAAACAGGTTCCAAATATACTGCCTCCACCCTTTCCACCTTTCACTAATTGTATGAAGTTGGTATTTTCAGTGTTTAACTCGAAATGTAACTTGGGATTGTTTAACCAACCATTTTGGGAATTGGACTTCAAACTGAGAGGACTGAATCTAAGGTTAATATATCAAACCGAGGCTATGGCAGAATCCTCTTTCTTCTTACAGACAATCCATATTCTTCTTATGACCCTAGCAGAGAATAGATACCCAGCCAACTATTTGATTAAATCCTCTGTTCCCACCAAGAGTGAAGTCACTAACAAGCTGAGAGATCAGGCATGAGAGAAGAGCAATCCCACCCCATGTCAAGGCATTCATAAGTTGGATCAATACAATCTTCAAAAGCACCCACAAAAATAAAAATAATGTTCTAACCTCATCCAAGGTCCCTCGCCCCCTACAGCTAACAAAAGGCAATATTCTACCTCCCACAGCAGTAGCTTAATGTTCCCTGCCGCTGTGGAAAGTGTTACATTGGACAAATAGGCCACACCAACTATCGGATTAAGTAGTATCTACAGAATCTCAAACCATCACACACAGGAAACTACAGGTGTTGGGCACAGAACAGAGAGTGCCTACTATATTGATTTCTACAGTGCTCAAGGCAAAGGTAAAAAGAATGAAACGGCTGGAAAAAACAATACTAAGTCACTAGCATAAAGGAACAGGAAATCTCTTAAGCAAAGCTGCAGGGAGAAAATCAAACTCCCAGACAAAAGTCCTCACAGGGAATTCTTTAACTGGCTTTAACTGTCATGTTCAGAACTTCTTTATATCTTGAACTACCAGTTTTTATTCCAATTCAAACTCAGTCTTTCATGAAGGTTTTTAAAATTTTTTTCATTCTCATATAGCAAAGATTTCTCCCTTCCCCTTTCCCAGGCTGATCAAATAGAATATGATTTAAAAGCTATATTGAGTCTTGCTGTGATCAAAAAAAAAGTAGAAAAAGTCATGACAGATGGTCCCTGACTTTCAATGGTTTGACTTAACAAATTTGTAGCTTTATGGCAAGTTTATCAAGATGTAGTCCCATCCTAAATAGAGGAGCATCTGTAGTTGTTTAGACATTTCCTTGCAAGAACATGCACAGGGGGTGTTGAAATCAATGTCTTAAGTCATGTTTGAATCACTCATCCCTTCTTTGTCCAACTATCAATTGCGCATGTTGCGTGATCCTTTTGGGTTGCTCTTCAACTGCTTAATATTTTTCTAATTATGCCTCACTTTCTTCTGCCTGTACAGTTTATTTTTTTCTTCTTTAAGAATTATATTACAGTACTCTCCTTTTCACTGATGCTCACTAGTATATTGCAATCAACTCTTATCATTCTCATGCTGCCCTAAAGGACTGCCTGCGACTGGGCAATTTACAAAGGAAAGAGTTTTAATTGACTCACAGTTCTGTGTGGCTAGGGAGGCCTCAGGAAACTTACAATCATGGCAGAAGGGAAAGCAAACCACGTCCTTCTTACATGATGGGAGGAAGGAGAAGTGCCCAGCAAAAGGGGGAAAAGCCCCTAATAAACCCATCAGATCTTGTGAGAACTCACTCATTATCATGAGAACAGCATAAGGATAACTGCCCCTATGATTCAATTTCCTACCACTGGGTCTCTCCCACAGCATGTCGGGATTATTGAGCCACAGTTCAAGATGAGATTTGGGTGGGGACCCAGCCAAATCATATGTGAGTTTTCATATTATCTATATTATATGAAATGTATAGGAGATCACTGTGTGAACTGAGCTCCCGCACTAGGCCCAACAGACGAAATGGAACAAACTGAAATGGAGTAACTTATGCTAGGTTCCACGTAATCAAAATGAACTTCGAAATGAACCAGTTTTCCAAAATAAAGGAAAGGCACAGCAATCAATCAGAAGGTGCCTGGTTCACCTGTGCCAGCTGGTAAAACAGAAGTTCCTCTGCTTTAACCCTGTAAAGAAAGTTATTTTGTAATGACCAATCTGCTTTTTTGTTCCTTGATTCTGCTTCTTCAGCCCTTTTGTGCCTATAAAGCCCAACTTCTTTGCTCTGCTTATCAAAGCACGTTTTCTACATCTTGGATGGGATGCTGCCTGATTCATAAATCACCAGTAAAGGCCAATCAGATATTTAAACTAAATTTGTTGAAATTTTTAAAACATTTATAAAAGCTATAATTATCAAGATATAATGTAAATTTTAGGAAATTTTATCAATTTATTTATTTATTTATTTATTTTTAAGACATGGTTTTATTTTACTCTGTCACAGAGACAGACTGGAATGCAGTGGAACAATCATGGCTCACTGCAGCCTCAACCTCCTGGGCTCAAGCAATCCTCCCACTTCAGCTTCCCCAGTAGCTGGGTGAGACTACAGGTATATATAACCACACTTAGCTAATTTTTGTATTTTTTGTAGAGATGGGGTTTTGCCATGTTGCCCAGGCTGGTCTCAAACTTTTGGACTCAAGCAATCCACCCACGTCAGCCTCCCAAAATGCTGGAGTAACAAGCATGATTGTATACATTTTAAAATGTGTATTAAAAACTCATAATAATTTATTATCTCATGCTTATAAAGACTCATACACTTAAAACACTTAATATTAGCAAACTGATATTTCGAATTCCCCACCCAATTCAGACATCTGGCTTGCGTCATTATTTTCTTTAGTTCTTAATGAAATGCATAGATGCCAGATAGAGAGTAACCAAATGCATTTTAATCTGTTAGTGAAGGGTTACCTGGCAAAACACAGTCTATTATGTTGTTTCTATATCCTGAATATTTCCTGAAGACATTTAGAACGATGAGAGAAAAGTCAGTGCTATATTATTCTATTTTTCACATGAAATACAAATTTTAGTTTGCAGTTTTCCTCTGAATCTGGTTTAAAACACACACTTTTTAATTACAAATAAGCTGTATGTGAATAGGGAAAGTTTTAAAATACATTTTAAAATTTTTTGTTTATTTTATAATTCAATGTAATACAAAATGGGGTTGGTATACAAGGTAGAATGAAGGACTGAACCGAGCCAGAGAGTCAGTAGTCACCCATGACATAAAAATTAATCAAATAATTCAAAGTAATCTAGAATTGTGCCAATTAGTCTGAATCATGAAATATTTACACACAGACTACGAGAATGTATTGTGTTAAGTGCTACAAGAATCAAAAAATAAGTATAAAAGTCCTTCTCTGGGGCAGGACCATTATATTTTTCTATGCCATAATGAGAGAGGATGATAACCTAAACTATTAACTTCTAAATATGTTCTGGATTTATTGAAGATCAAATCTGTTTATGATTTTGACATTTTCCCCAATATCAAATTGACATTCATCTTCAAATTTGGAGCTTCCCACCTGAACGGTATTTTGCATATTTATCTGTATCCCTTCTTTGATATTGCCTTTGTCAGCCCTGAGAATAAGGTGATAATTAGCCTCTTGTAAACACAGGAAAACTGCATAATACATAATAACTCAAAGGGGAAAGCTTTTCAAACCTGTGGGGACAGCAGCTCTCTCTCTGACTTCGTTCTTGCTTTAGCAACTGTAATTGTGTATTCCATTCACATCCATATCATCAAAATGACAGAGGTGAATATTCTGGTTATAAGGAAGGAACTATAAACATGTATATGGATGTGGAATTAATAGACCCACAGAGGTCATCACACCCTTGAGACAGATATTACTTTCAAATCATTATTACAGCAGACTTGCTTGGGGATAGGTTAGACATCTAGCATTTGGCATAGAAAAAGTTAGCTTCAAGTAACAGTGTGAAATATTTTCTGATTCTTTCTCTTCCAGGAAAGTGTTTTCCTCTGAATCTATGAATATGGCTTAAGAAATAATTAATAGCCTTTCTATGCTTATTTTTATTGTGATAAAACATACATAAAATTGACTATTGTAACCATTTTCAAGTGTACTATTTAGTAGCATTAAGTACATTCACAGTGTTGTGCAACCATCAGCAGTATCCATTTCAGAACTTTTCATGATCACAAACAGAAACTCGGTACCCATTAAATACACTTATTTTTATGAATATTCACACACACACTCAAACTACATTAAAGGACCGTTGAAGGTAAAACTATAAAAATTAAGCAATCCAAAATAAAATTAACCACATGTGCTAATGTTCTCGGATTAACATAGCAGAAATTAGCACAGAATTCAAGTTATATACTGTTCCATTTAGGCATCTGCAGGCCAAAAGGGAGGAAAAGAACACCAAGAATTTAAGCTGTTTGATCTTGATCCCAAGGAAATTAACTATAGGGCTTTGGTTAAAATCACTACACGTAAGTAATTATTTCCCACAAAGCAATGCTTTTTTTTTTTTTAATTAGTCTCAGGATAACGAGTATTTAGAAAACAAACAAGCCCATTGGGAAAATTAGCTCTGAGAGGAACTGAAATATACCAGCAAACACAGGCAGTCCCCATTTCTAATATAATATGCTCATATAAATTCTATCAAAAAAGGCTCATCTTAAAACATATTGTTCTCTTTCCACAGAAATAATGTTGTAATTGGGGAACTGTATTCCTGAGCAGGACTTGGCATCGAATAAATCACAAATACGACCAACAAGATGACATAAAACCAAAGCCATAAAAACTATAAACCTTCATAATCATTTAAAATAGAAAAATTATACTCTTTTATGGAATTTAGCAGCTAGAAGGGATTTCAGAATATTGCCAAGTTCAAGCCCATTGTTTAGTAGATGAAAAAACAGATGTCTAGAAAAGATGAGTGACATTTCTTTTAATTTATCAAAGTAGCCTGTGGCAATAGGCACTAAAACTGAAGACTTCTTAATGTTAACCTATCGTTCCACCCACATATTTCAATGCTTTGCTTATAAAATTTCAGAAAATATGACTGTGCTTTAATCTCACATTTATTATGAATATTGTAAAGTATATATCCGGTATATAAAAATGTAGTTCTCATATAACATATACAAATGAGGTACATGGCTAGTATTTTTATATATTTGTATGAAATTCTTAAATTGGTTATTTACCTTTTTCGATTATTGACAGGATTTCAGTGGTGTGATTTTAGTGACCCATTTCAGCTACAAGAGTTACCCAGAAACGTTTGACTATTGATTTTTCCTGTCAATAAAATTTGTCATTGACAGTAGAGATATTCTAAAACATTTCATTAGTTAATTATTATCATATTGGTGGTAGTTATGATTGTAACATGACCATTTTATTACACTGACAATTGATGGTATCCCTAAGGATTTAAAGAGGAATAAACAAATTTGAAATTAGATTTGACTGTATAACATATAGTCAGAACTATACTCACACACACACACACACACACACACACATAAATGTACAACATCAAGTAAGCTTTTAGAGAAAGGCTTACTTCCATTAATTCCAAAGCACCTCAACCCTGCAAAAACAAAAAGAAAGACAATAAAAAGAGCTGTTTTAGAATTGTACATACAGAATCAGTAAAAGTCAGTTTTCTCCTCAATCTGCATGATAATCCTGATTAAATACTAACTCAAGGCTTTTAAAACATTATTTAGAGAAAACCATATTCTTCCAAATCACAAACCATACGTCCTTAACTAGAGATGGAACACATTGGGTGCTACCTAAGTAAGTGGAAAGTAAGTGAATAAAAACATTCAGAAATGAAGCATACATGTTAATTGAGACTGAGAGAAATGGAGAAATATAAAAAAAGGGCTGCTTTATTTTGCTTGAATCCTGAACATATCCTTTCTTCCTGAGAAAAGTAACACCTCTGTTCACTTAAAAATGTTTACATCTACAAACAAAATCTGCATAATTCCATGTGCTTATAAATATGTACGTGGAAGAGATTTTTATTAAATAAAGGCTGAATTAAAAATAAACTATGGAACACAAGTGATTTGACAAATGAAATGTGTCTAAATGTTTTAGTTGGCTTTTGCATACAGCCTTGTAGAATAATATTTAGGACATAACTTCAAGACAGGAGCCTTTGAATATATTTTGGATATTTTTTTTTCACATGGATTTTCACGTGGATTTTCATGGAAAGAGCTAAGTAAGTTAGTGAAGATAAACAAGATAAACACATCATTTGATGAATGAATGTGTATAATGATAAACTCAGAAGTGAATGACTGAACAGAGAAAAATGAGTGATCACATCTCAGGGTACAGAGACCTCTTTCATCTGGTTTTATACATTCAGGATTGGTAACTGACCTAAGAAGCCACAGCTGACTTTGTCACTCCTGGCCTTGAGCCTTGAGCCCGAAACACATTCCTGCTGACCCTTGCCTTAATTTTGCAGGTGTAGTCTCCCTCTTCAACTGACAATCAATATTAAGTGCCTATATATTGTGTCTATCCTGGGTACTGGGGACAGTAAAAAACGATATAAAACAAGAACTCTGAATTAATAGAGTTTAACATCCACTTATTCAAAGAAGATATATGAAATTAAGCAATAGGTATATAGTACTTAATATTGGGAGTCATCAAGCTATTAGTGGTATACAAAAAGCATTACTATCCGGAATATGGAAATTGTTTAATTGAATTAATAAAACAAACAAATCAGCAGAAAAAAGCATGAACACAATGTGTTTTCAGGGAATTCTTAACATAATAAATGTTTAAAAACAAATGAAAATAACTCAATCTGAGAAACAATAAGGAAAATGCAAATGCAAATGGGATAAATGTTCATTCACAAGGTTGGCAAAATAGTTATTAATATATCAAATGTTGAAACTGGTGATTAGTGTGTAAATCGGTAAAGTCTATTTGAAAGATAACGTGCAATATGTATCAAAATTAGAATTATGTAATTTTTGGCACAGTAATTCTAACTCTAAAAATTTAATCTTGAGAAATCATCACACATAATATCAACATATGCTGACAAGGATGCTCACTGCTTTGCCATTTAAATGATAAAAAATGTGAACTCAACTAAAAGTCCCACAGTAGGGGAGTGGCTAAATGTATGGTTTCTCTATATTATAGAATACTTTGAGAATGTTAAAAAGAAAGAAAAATAAGGTAGAAATGTATGTATTATCATATAATCACCTATCAGGCATGTGGCTAAATGAATAAGGGACATCACAGAACGATACATATGGTTATGTAAATTAATGTATGTCTCTTCCACACTGCATACATATGTATATATGTAATTACACAGAAAGATACCTGAAAAAATATGTTCCAATCTATTAAAAATGGTTAGTCTAGGAAGAGACTGAGTTGGAAAGGAAGTAAAAAGAGGCTTAAATGTTTTGTTTTGTATAATTCTGGACTGTTTGGAATTTTTTCTTGAGAATATATTCATGTAAACATGTCGTTTTTTAAGGCAAGGATGTGAACTATGACTGAAAACGCACAGAGTTAATAGAGCATTATCATTACAGTATTGTGGCAAGAATGAAAGACAGCTTGATGGATTGTTCAGCATAAGGAAAAACAGAAACTTACCATAGTAATTAGAAATTATATATATGCCAGACGTTTTTGAGAATGAAGTTAAAGCAACCAAGGAATACCAAAAAATGCACACCTTCTTTGCATAAAATTATGTAAGCCACTATTGGATATTTGTTTCTTGGGGGCATAAAACAGATATGGCAATTAAGATGACCCATTTAGAGAATACTTATTATTCTAGGGGAAGAAACCCAGGTGGATGAAAACAGCTAAGACATCAGGCCAGCAAAGTGTCTATTGCAGTTCTTGTCAATGAACAATTGCCTAGGTCTAAGAAACTCTGCTATTTCTATTTTGAAAATTAAGGATGTAAACAAATGTTTGATAACTAGAGTTTGGTGACTAAACTCTCACTTCATGTTTATCAGGTATCTGCTCCTGGCTTGCTCTGCCTTGAGTCACAGTGCAAGGAAGTTTCAATGTTTATCTATTCCTTTGGTGCTCAGCAACCAGTGGGAATAAAGTGGATTGAAGGAGAAATCCTGAGATTCTAATACAGGTGTGTGCTTACTGCTTGGTATCTGATATGGTTTGGATGTTCGCCTCCTCTGAATCTCACCTTGAACTGTAATCCCCGACATTGGAGGTGGGACCTAGTGGGAGGTACAGATCATGGGGGCAGATCCCTTATGAATAGCTTAACAGCATCCCCTTGGTGATAAATGAATTCTTGCTCAATTAGTTCACAAAAGATCTGGTTGTTTAACAGAATTTGGGGCTGAGCACGGTGGCTCACGCCTGTAAATCCTGGCTTTTTGGGAGGCAGAGGCAAGCGGATCACTTGACTACAGGAGTTCAAGACCAGCCTGGGCATCATGGCAAAACTCCATCTCCACAAAAATTAGTTGGGTGTTACACAAAGCTGTAGTCCCAGCTACTTGGAAGGCTGAGGCGGAAGGATCTCCCAGGAGGTAGAGGTTGCAGTGAGCCCAGGCCCAGCCACTGCACTACAGCCTGGGAAACAGAGCAAGACCTTGTCTCAAAGAAAAAAAAAACTAAAACAAATCTAGGACTTCCCTCTACTCTCTCTGGCTCCACCTCTTGCCATGTGATGTGTTGGTTCCCCCTTTGCCTTCCATCATGATTGGAAGCTTCTTAGAAGCTTGGAGGCCCTCATTGGATGCTGATTCAACCATTATGCTTTGTGTATAGCTTGCAGAACTGTGAGCCAAAATTAAACCTCATTCCTTTATGAACTACCCAGCCTCAGGTATTTCTTTATAGCAATGCAAGAATGAGCTAATACAGTATCCATAAATGACGTGGGGTTTTAACATCTGTTTAGGAGCAGCGAGGGGCAAGCCATTGTCAGCTGAGGCCACAAAAGAAAGTTACCAGCTAGTTCACCAAATAGAGCTCTAGGCAACACACTGGAGACACAGACCACGCAAAGGCACAGAGCACAATGCAGACTGAGAAAGAAGACTTGTTTCTGGGCCCAGGAAAAGCATCAGCAAGCAATTTGAAGGCTTACATGACATAGTTAATAAAAAAAATATGAGCCATATTTAAAACTAAGTTTGGATAAGAATGGCATAGTATTAGCACTGGATATATGAAAGCATCAGTGGAAGAAGGGCAATGCCATCCTGGATCAAAATTTAGACTCTAAGGTAGCCATATGTATATATTTTTTAAGAGTTTCACTCTGTCACCCAGGCTGGAGTGCAGTGGTGCGATCTTGGCTCACTGCCAGCTCCCTATAGCCATATTTAAGGAAAGTTTGTTTGTTTTTTTCACATGTTCACCAGAAGCTAGAGGTTAATACCAGAATGCTACTGAACATCCTTCTGCACATTTTGCATCTATTTTTCCTTGTTAAATATAATAGCAATGTATATATTTTTAATTTTATCTCACTCTATTGTCTGGGTTTTCATTCTCATATAATTATTTTGTTTTCTTCATTAGCTCTCCAATGGAAGAATCCATGAGGATTATTACAGTGAGATATCCTCTTCCTGACTATTCTGGTGAAGATTCAAGCAAATAAACAGTAAAATTCTTAACATATTTAGCAGGCAGCATTTTGTTACACACGTGTTTTACAATGATTCCGCTCCCCTGCCTCTCGCCCCAATCTTCTTGTCACAAATGACATTGCTGCAAACTTACACCCTAAGGCTTGCCTTGGTAAACTCACAGAAAGATGTAAGCAATGAGGAAAAGAAAATGCAATGGTAGCTCCCAACCCTGGAACTCATGTTGAAGTATTCCCTTGGAAATGATGATTCAGCAATAGAAGCTTGAACCAGACTGAATTGTAAGCTAATAATTGTCATCACCTATAAAAACTTATTGGGTCTTCAACTGCATCAATAATGAAAAACAGCAAACCAAAGAAAAATTAATGCCTCAGTACCCACATTCTCTTCTACTGAAGTGAGAACCAAGATTCTTATAGGATTCATTTGTTTCCCTGAGTTCCTACAGATCATGATAATTACCCATAAAACCATCAAGAGCTGAAAATATCTAGATTTTGCACTAATTGATTATTTTTATTTTGAATATACTAAACATACTTTTATATTTTCATTTGACAAAAAAAGAGCTAATACCCTGATAGGTAAAAACTAAACTTAAATAAACTTTAGGATACCCAAATCTAATTTTCTTCTTATGCTTTTCTGAGGCTTGTCTTTCTTGATCATCCTTTATCTTTGAGTACATGACACCTTCTTCTCTCTGGTACCTCAAGCCCCTGTTAATGCAGTCAGAAAGAGGCTGTGTAAGGTGGCTAGGCTGGGTGCAGTGGCTCATGCCTGTAATCTCAGCACTCTGGGAGACTGTGGCGGGTGGATCACTTGAGGTCAGGAGTTCAAGACCAGCCTGGCCAACATGGTGAAACCCCATCTCTATTAAAAATACAAAAATTAGCTGGGCATAGTGGCACGTGCCTATAATCCTAGCTGCTTGGGAGGCTGAGGCATGAGAATTGCTTGAACCCAGGAGGCAGAGGTTGCAGTGAGCTGAGATGGTGACACTGCACTCTAGCCTGGGCAACCGAGGCAGACTCTGTCTCAAAAAAAGAAAAAAAAATCAGAAAGAGTCCTTGTACTTCATCAGTTTGTCCCAAGTATATTTTTACATACCGCCTTCTTTACACAGAGCAATTGCCTCAGAATAACAGTGTTTGTTTGGTGGGGAGCAGTTGATTTGTCTTTGTATCCTCAGGGCCTGCCACATATTAGTATATGCCCAAAATTTGTTAGATTGTTAAAATGAAAGCTGAAGTTAGTTTACTAAATAGTAATTGAGTGAAACAATTGTCATAAACATTATACATGGAGGTATATTTTCTATTCTTTATTAATTTTCAACTATCTTCCCCCCCCTCCATTGAGAGAAATAAAGACCTCTGTAATATTTAAAAATCCGCTTATTTAAAGTACTGGTAGTATAGCTGGGTAGCTCAGTTGGTTATAGTGTGGTGCTAATAAAGTGCCAGCAATAATAATTGTATCATTAAACGTATTTACTGAGATCTAACATATCTCATTTTTAAAAATATGCATTCAAATATCAGGCATTAGAGCTTATTATATGATCTTCCAGTTGTCCCCAACATTGATATAAAGAAATAGGGAGTTGAAAAAGGTATGACTATACAGTAATTCACTTTAAAAAATTAAACACTATTCTGAATAATCATTTTATTTTCATTATAGGCTATATAGTTTGTATTTTAGATTAGTGGACTGTAGAATCTATTTTAAAACATATAAAGTTGACTTTGAATTAAGGGAGCTTCCAAAACATTTTAAAATTCACATTCAACCCTTAAATGCAATGCTATAATTCTAGCAACCAATAGCAGTTAACTATCTCCCAGGGAAGCTACCCCATAAAATGGCATTATGAAAGCTTATATTCCATAGACATTTGTCATGCACATGCTATAGCCACTAATATTCCCAGACTGTGAAAGATATTATACCTGGGTGAAAAATGGTAAAATAAAAACAGACTATTGTCTTGAGTCCTGAATGACTCTGCAGAGGACCTGGGACTCATGATTAATAACATTGTTTAATGATTTTATATTTTAATTTTACATATTATTGAAAAGTTATATTTTATATTGAAATACAGAATTGTTTTACGTTGATATGAAGCCATGTTTCAATGGCTGCTTGCAATTTAACATGGAAAATCATTTTAGTCAGTGATATTTGCTGATATAGCATGCAAAACAAACAATAAAGCCCCCAAGAAACAAGTCTAGACTTGAAGTCATACCAGAATTTCCACTCTGCCATTTACTTGTTATATGACCCTAGATCTAATACATCTCATTTTTTAAAATATACATCCAAATATCAGGCATTAGAGTTTATGCTATGACCTTCCAGTTGTCCCCGATATTTATATACACGAATAGGGAGTTTAAAAATGTGACGATCCAATAATTAACTTCACAACATTAAACATTTAAAAATTAAAATTAACAATTTATTTACCTCCCTTAATCTGTTTCCTCATCTAAATATGAGGGTAGCAGCCCATTCTTGTCAACCTGGAAGTGTTGTAAAGGAAATTACGCATATTAAATTAAATAGAAGTGTTTTTCAAGCTGTAAGGGACTACACAAATTTCCTATCATATGAGCTGGAGTGTACATGCTTTATAGGAAAAAGTAAAACATAAAGGAAACGGAGAGCACTTTTCTGAATACGTACATAACAATTTTCCACATAAGAAAATTACTGCAATCCTAATAGAAATGTTACAGAAAGAATATACCGACTTTCTTAAATCACCTGGAAATGGATTATTTTCTTGGTAGCACAATCCTGGGAAAGCTATTTATCATAGAAAGGAGAAATCAAGGAGGTTATGAAGAAGAAGATGGATGGCATGAGAAAAGCTTGAAAGAAAAATACAGAATGTGAGCTAGAGCACCGTTGTTCATGCCTCATATGGGAGAGATGAGCAAGGCCCCTTTGAACACAAAATAACGTTTAGTGGTACTAACCACAAAATGAAACAGCAGATAATAAAACAGTTCTTAGAGAGACTAAAATGACAAAGTCCATTTTGTAGCAAGTCTTTTTTTACCTAAACTGAGTCAACTCTGGTTCATGCCAAATACAAGCTAAATAAATCATGTAGTAAAAGCCCTGGTTGCCAATACAATTAAAGGGTGGGTCGAGAACAATGTGAACCACACAGTTAAAAGACAAACATAAGGGTCATGTTATTGAGAAAGTCATGAAAAATGTGATGAAATAATACTGTTAAAGGGGACAAAATGTCAATATGAAATGTATAGGAAATTAAAAAGTAGACATCTGAGCATTATTAATTTGCTGAGCAAAAGCAGCAGTCTATTTCTAATGTCTGCCACATATTTGTGGTATAATTGCAGCACCACTAATCTGGTACTCTGCAACGGCATGACTGGAAGGCTGGTCCTCTTTAAATTACTTTGATTTACTGGCAATGCAATAATTAAGGTAACAGAAGCACCCTCCACAGTCTACAGACTCCAGAAAATCGAATTTCAGCAGGATGCATCTTATGCGTTGATTCAGGGTAAGAAGTTAAGTGGTAAAGGGTATTCTATCACGTTTATAAAGCAGGGAATATACATATTTAAGATAATGAATAGTAGCCTACATATATATTTAGAGTGAGAGAAATATGGAAATTGTATTATTAAATATTTTCAGAAATGTATGTTTGTGGGAAAATCTGTCTCAATATCATACTTTGTTCATTCTTTCATGTAGGCCTCCAACTATCTGCATATGCATATGTGCAAACTAGTTGAAACTACTGTGAATTGGTCTAATGGAGAAAGTGGAGTTTCCAGTATTTTGTCCAACAAAAGTAGAAAATTGAGCTAAAAAGGATCAAAGAGGAGTGCATTAGTCATTGAGTTCATATTTCTAATTTTACAAGGGTATCTCCGGTGGTTTTTTTGATGTAGTGGAATGAGTTTGGGATAGAGGATGATGCTGTGACCCCCGTCTTCAACACACACTAGTCATGCGACATTGAGAAAATTATCTCACTTCTCCAATTCTTAGCATCATTGTGTGCAAAATGAGAACTGTAATATTAATAACAGCTAGCTTATACGGCTGCTGCAAGGATTAGAATAGATTTAGAACATCAAATGTTTTTTTCCCCAGAAAAACTCATGGAACATGATAGGTGCACAATAAATTCTTGTTTAGGGAGAATGTGGAGTGTGTGTATGTGTGTGTGTCTGAGAAAATTCTTCTTCAAAATTATATGTCCAGACTACAACCTTGTCCTTTGAACTCTAAAATCCTTTTCCATCACACGATAGTTTTCCTTTCTATTAGTGATATGGTTTGGTTCTGTCCCCACCCAAATCTCATCTTGAATTGTAACTTCCACAATTCCCATGTGCCTTGAAGGGAACCCGGTGGGAGGTAATTGAAGCATGGGGTAGGTCTTTCCTGTGCTGTTCTCATGATAGTGAATAAGTCTCATGAAATGTGATGGCTTTAAAAACGGGAGTTTCCCTTTGCCACCCCATGTAAGAAATACCTTTTGCCTTCCACCATGATTGTGAGGGCTCCCAGCCACGTGAAACTGTAAGTCTATCAAACCTTCTTCCTTTATAAATTGCCCAGTCTTGGGTATGTCTTTATCCGCAGCATGAAAATGGACTAATACAATCAGCAATTACTTTTTGTTTCTTAACAACATGACTAGTTAAATTAAAATTATTAGATAAAATGTTACATACAATGCTTTAACACATTATAATATGGTATTTGGTAGTCATTAAAAATATCATGTCCACATGGGCCATTTTGCTTTTCATAGAAAAGGTATTGCTTCCTTGACCAGAGTCAAGTTGCCTGATAGTCATCGATCTCTCTCTCTCTCTCTCTCTCTCTCTCTTTCTCTCTCTCTCTCTCTCTCTCTCTCTCTCACACACACACACACACACACACACACACACACACACACACACAAACAGAGAAAAAAACTCATGGAAAAATCATCTTGGATCTCATTTCTCCAGATCCATCTATTAGCATCAGGATTGCACTCAGCATCTTCACCCAGCACTGCACTCAGCATCCTCACACAGCACAATTATTTAGCAATAGTATTAATTATAGCACTAAGTGCAGAACATTGGCTAGAAGGAAAGAAAACTAATTTAGGGAAAAATAGCCTTTGAGGAGACATCAAAGAAATAAAGTATATTCTGTCTAGAAGAGATAATATTCAAGTTGATGATATAATGACTACTTTTCTAATAAATATGTGATCTTTTGAAATGTCACTAAACACTATGGATTTACATAGCGGTACGAGTATAGGGGTGATTTATAAAGAAAGTGAGGTCTGTCCAAATTTGCAGGACGTTGCCAAGGAAGGGAATCTCACTTTCTGGGAAGACAGTTTGATTAGGAAAAATTCTCTCCTTTCTGGGGGAATTTATTGTTGGGAATGGAGAAAGTAGATGGCTGTGAACTAGGTGAACTTGAACGTCCCCAAACTTTTGGATTGGACTTCACACCATTCCTCATATGAAGAAATCTATTCTGGCAGCATAGGATGCCCTAGACCTCAGCCTCATGGTGACTTACTTTGTCTGCACATGGGAAAACAAAAGCAGTCAGTAGCTGATATGGGATTATTAGCAGTCTTCAGAGAAGACAATGCTTTTTTTGGTGGTTTCGACTTCATTTTATTATCATTACTCTTTCCATTTCTCCAAAGGCAGGCTTACTGTTTTAAGAATCTCATATTTAAAACAAGGAATCTTTCAGGAACCAAACATTTAATCCTAGCAAACTCAGCATCAACATATTTTTTTCCAATTCTGATTTAAAAAATTATTTGATCAATTGAGTATACTGTGGGTTTCATAGATAAGTCCTTAGAGACTGGGACTTGAATGTGGATTTGAGGACAATACTCTCCAAAGTGTGAGTAGTTTTTCAAACAATATTATAAATAAATACAAAACATTTATTTTTGGAGAATACAGGATCACACATCCATATAAATAAATTACTACAGGCAGCTTTTTACTTGCTAAGATTTAGTACATTTTGGTTAAAAGAAAAGCAGTAAATTTCAGTCTAAGAAAATTATCTGGAATTATAATTTTTTTCTTTTTTCGTTTTTTTTTTTTTAAGACAGAATCTCACTTTGTCCCCAGACTGGAGTGCAGTGGCAACCTCCGCCTCCTGAGTTCAAGTGATTCTCCTGCCTTAACCTCTTGAGTAGCCAGGATTACAGGCACGTGCCACCACGTCCCACTAATTTTTGTATTTTTAGTAGAGATGGGGTTTCACCATGTTGGTCAGGCTGGTCTCTGACTCCTGACCTCATGATTCACCCACCTCAGCCTCCCAAAGTGCTGAGATTATGGGTGTGAGCCACCACGACCAGCCTGGAGTTATAAACTCTTATCAACTTTTATAGAGACTCAAACCCCCAGGATTTAAGCTCAGAAATTTTCTGCCAGCATTCTACATGCCTCATGTCGTATACCATGATTTAAGTTTTGTTTGTGCTGATACCTTGTACAATTTTCTAAATATTCTCAACTAAGATTCCCCAAATTTCTTCTCCTAGTTCCGATTTGCATATAATTAGAGTGAAAAATCAGGGTAGAGTTTCACAGAGTTACATCTTAGCTTTTATATTCACTTTGCCAAATTTTAGAAGAGAAGTCCATATTTGCATTGAATTGTGTGTATGTGCGTGGGTGCATTTGAAAACCAAATGTATATAGTGTAGAGAGATATAATTCATTACAAGTCAACTCAATTTATGAAATAAAATTTCTTACTATAAAATGTGTTTAAGAGCCAACTTATACATCTCCTCCCATGGATAATGTTTCATCTTGAATTTAAAAGAGGAATCAATCTGCAAATGCTCATTGAGCACTTGTGATACCCAGTGCTGTGCTATGTAATATGAAGAGAATAATACATGTAAAACGATGAGTTAATTCAGGAGCATCTTCTATATACTAGGCACTTTGCTGCTTATTGGGTATATAGCAATAACTAGGACTAGTTACAACCCACCAAGAAGTTTATGATTTCAGTTATTTAGAAAACTCACAGAAATGCAGAGAACAGTAGAAATAGTAAGTAAGCAGCAACAAGTTCATGTAGTAATCAGGAGGATAGGGAATATAGTTCTTTTTCAGCTCTAAAATTCTGAGGAGGCTTCACTAGTCAGAGAAAATTAAGCCAGGCTTTAAAAATGGGTTGATTTGTTCATGAGGTGAAAGAAGAACCATCTCTATTAGAAGATTTCAAGCCATTAGGTGTGAGCTAGTGTATCATGCCATGAAGGCGAGAGCCAGGCAAGGGAGGGGACAAAGCTCTAGCTTTGCCAAGATGGTAGCAATGTGTACAGAAGGAAGAGCAATCAGGATTCTGACTTTAATACAGCTGTTTCTTCCTCTTCTTTCTCCTTGACCTTCTTCTCCTTGCTGTGCTGATAAGACTTCAAAGGGGTAATGGCAGTCAGGTAATAATGAATTCCAGTTGTGGGTGGGGGAAGAAGGTCCTGAGTAGAAGGAGAAGGGAATATGAGAAAAGTATTGATTTTGTGTCACTGTCAAAGTAACACTTTAGCCAGGAATGCTATGTGTTCACTAGCTCTTCTTTTTCACATTCCTTTGCAGCTGATTAGAACCATAAAACGGCATTCTAGTCAATCTACTGGGTAAAAGTTTGCAGTTTAAAAAATGTCCAAGGAAACTTCTGGCCCTCTCTAGTCTTCCTTAGCAATCTTGGAAGCCAAGTGTTCCCGATTAAACAGCTACAAGATAGAGGAAGAATTTTCTACCATGATAAAAATTTTATTGTTTAGGTCACTGAGAGTTGGGGATTAATTTGTTTTCACAGCTTAATATCTTCCCTAGCTAAAAGCAACAATGCTTCTATGGTAAATTTGTTTACAAACTTCAGACGAATTTTACAAAGCTTGATTATTGTGGTTGAGAATAGACATGCTTTGTCATTAATGCTAATGTGGCATAAAAACTATGACCCTCAACTTCTGTCTTCTAAGCTTTTACTTTATATTACTTTTATTTATTGTTCTGCTTACTTGTAAATAAGCATATTAATTCATAACTACATTTTTCTGAAAAGTTTAGAGAGTTTTAGAACAGGGAATGATCTTCTAGTTTTTTAAAATAAGAGAGACAAGTAGCTTAACAGTAATTTTTAATGGCCATTGATTGGTTTTAACAACCTAATATTTTTGTTCAGGGAAAAGGTTTGAATTCTGCTAATAAAATGAACAAAATTTTAATTGAAATAAGAAAAGGATCTCAGGTTATTATTTGGAGTATGCAAAGAAAAGCCCAGGGAATAAATACAGGTAGGTGTAGATAACCAAAATATAAGAAAAATATATTTTTGCCTCTACATAAAACAGAAATATTAAATAAATAAATAAGTGCCTAAATACAGAGATGTGTGAAGTCCTGACAGAGTATCCCGCGAGACTTCTTATGTCATCTCTCACTTGGAATATGTTATAGTGAGACTAATCATGCGATTCAGGAAACAAATTATGCAGCCAGTGGCTTCTAAATTAAACACGATCATCTTGAGTTTTGTGCTGAGAAGAAACATTCAACCTGGGATAGTAGAAAGAGGCTGAATCTGCAATGAGAATGCCTGAATTCTTGACCGAACTCCACCACTAATTAAGCTAGCAACATTAATTGAGTTCAATAATTGCAAAGTATCAAACTATTTCACTCCTTTCATTGATTAGAAAAATCATAAAATTCTTGCCTTATTGGTTTTATAGCATTGTCTGTAGTAATCCCTCATTCCCATCTTTCTACCAGCTGCAGACTACCTGTCTTTTAAGTACTAGTATCTACTCCATGAATCCTTTCCTAATTCCTCTCCTTTTCCCAGGAGAAATGGACTATTCTCTCTTTTCTATTCCTGTACTCTCCTGTTCAGACATTTATCATAGTAATAAAATTTGACATCATATTTCTTTTTTTGTTTGTTTCCCATTTCATTCCGTGGGTTTCTTGAGGTCAGGGATCATATCTAGCTATCGGTATATTATATTATATTGGTATATTATATACTTGTATCCCTAGGATAATCCATAGCACATAGAATGTGTTCCGTAAATGTTTGTCAGGTGAAAACATGAATGAATGTGCTCATGAAGATGTTAGGACTGAACAGGTAGGTGTGAAAGAGATTAATTTACTAGTGGGAGCTGAATAGAGAAGAAACTTTCAGATACAGCTAAAATTGCCAAAGTCTTCAAAGACACCCTTCTTGGATATGTTCTGCCTCTGAATCCATTTTGGTCATGACTGAATCGAAGTCAGGGACTGGATCCCTGAAACTGTTTCTTACTCTAGACAATTCTGTTCATAACATTTAATTAGTTTTTTCATAATTTTTAATAGTTATTTGACAAAGGAAATCCGGCCACATGAATTGGGAGCAACACAGGGAAATTAGTTTTAGGTAGATGAAATCTCCAGATGTGATAACAAATAGAGAAGGCAGGATAGGCTAAAATTCGAATTCATTCCTCCAGGAGGGATTGTGTTCATCTGGGACACATTCCTAGGTTAATTCATGACACAAACTGCAGGTCACTGATAGCTTTCCAAACTGAAATGAGGACTAAATTTACAGGGTTATCTTTTGGACACATGGGAGCCTGGTGAGATAAGAACAGACTGTGAGGGAGGGTGAGAGTATTCTGAGGGGGGAATTTCTGAAGATGAAGCAGCAGAAGTCATCGTGTTGTCTTTTGTTACGGTATAGGACCAGACTTTGAAAAATCCGATTGTTCTAAGCAAATTCAAAACCAACAAGTAAAGTGTGAAATACTAATATTCTCTTCTTACCATAAAACTAACCCAATTTACCATACCTTATTATCCCTATCTTAGATACTTAAACTTTCTTTAAAAAAATGCTCAAGATCTCGTAAGTTGTATTAATGCCTTTTTACCTGAAATTGTGTTTATAAGACTATTTTTCCATTCTACTTCCACAACTAGCTCAGTGGAGCAGATGTAAACATGCCTGTGTAATTCAAGTACTTCTAATTGTGATAAAAAAACATTACTTCATTAATTTAGTTTATGTTTCAACCTTCATATTCATCAATTTACTTTTAAAAGTGACACCCAAATTGTTAAACTATTGCCTGACAAACTATTTGCCCAAGAGTTGACTGGAAATTTAATCCGCAAGAACAATCCAAGATAATGAATAGTAAAATAAGTAGAAAGGCAAAATAACTAGGTAATGAATCTAAGCTTTAAAAACCAGTTGGGGCTGGGCACATGGCTCATGCTTGTAATCCCAGCACTTTGGAAGGCTGAAGTGGGTGGATCACCTGAGATCAGGAGTTTGAGACATGCCTGGACAACATGGTAAAACCCTGTTTCTATTAAAAATATAAAAATTAGCAGGGCATAGCGGCATGTGCCTGTAATCCCAGCTACTCAGGAGGCTGAGGCAGGAAAATAGCTTGAACCCAGAAGTGGAGGTTGCAGTGAGCCAAAATCACGCCATCGCACTCTAGCCTGGGCAACAGAGCAAGACTCCATCTCAAAACAAAACGAGACAAAACAGTTGGAATTTTGGAGTGAAGTAAATGCATTAAAGAAGAATGTCAAAATGAAAGATATAGTGTCAGGGTTAAAGAATAAGTATCATATATATATTCCTGTTTCTTTACCTGTGGCCAAAACATCGATTGCTGAAATCACTCTAAGTTGAGGATCTGTACTTAATCTAAAAGAGATTTAAGGAATTGATATGATTTAGCCTACTTTTCTGTGAGTATGTTTTTCCAGAGAGTTGGAGTGGAACATGGAGTGGAGTGGAAGGATAAATGGGAGAGATATGGCTGAGGAATCTAGAGAGGCAGGCAGAGCCAGTTGAGTTGTGGTATGTTAAACCTATTTCAGCCTAAGAACAAAGGAAAGTTTTGAGGGACTTTTAAGTAATACAATGACTTGATTTCATTTGAGTTTTTCAAACATTACTATGGCTGCCACTCATGAAATGGATTGGAATAGGGCAGTGACAAGGGTGAAAGCCAGAAAAAAAAATATGTATTTTTTAATTACAGGAGCCCTTTAAATTATTCTGACTTGGAAATTAATGAGAATGTAATGCAAAAAGAACATTTGATGTTAAAACATATTTGAAGAACACAATGAAGTTGTGGGAAGCATACTGCAATGAAGAAAAACATCTAGTGAGTCAGTTTGAAAAACAGCCCATTTGAAAACCAGGCTATAAAATACAACCCTCAATGTCTGTTAGATTTGTACTATTTTCCCACTAATCTCTAATTCATCTTAAATCTCTCTTGTTTACTTAATTTATAGTTTAAGAGACTATTTTTTGATAAATCCACTCATTGTTCCTCCACATTCCAACTACACGGATGTCTACCACTGTCATCTTTAGTCTGAACATTCCTTAAGAGGTAAGCACCTTCAACAGCCATGGAGTATACATTTAAATCATATTAATTGTTCAAATCTTATCCATGCCAGACTTTACAATGGAGAAAGGAAGCTAACGTGAGATTAGTCAACCATATAAAACATTATTTCCTTGGTCAAAAACAAAGTATCTTCATTTATTTAATTTATTAGGTTTTATTTCAATTTATTCAATTCTATTTTTCAGTATTATGTCTATTGTAACTACAGTGTTCAAACGAATGCATAACTCCACAGATTTATATGTATAGCTATATATCTATAAAAGTGAAATGAAAAAAATCTGTCAACATATAGCAAGGACTGTCAGATAAAATAACACAACACCTAGTTAAACATGAATCTAAGATAAATAATGAATCATTTTTAGCATAAAAATATTTTTAAAATGGGCCAGGCATGGTGGCTCATGCCTGTAATCCCAACACTTTTGGAGGTGGAGACCGGCAGATCACTTGATGCTGGTAGTTCAAGACCAGCCTGGCCAACATGGCAAAACCACATCTCTACTAAAAATACAAAAATTGACCAGGTGTTGATGATGCCTGCCTGTAATCCCAGTTATTTAGGAGGCTGAGTCACAAGAATTGCTTGAGCCTGGGAGGCGGAAGTTTCCAATGAGCCGAGATCATGCCACTGCACTCCAGCCTGGGTGACAGAGGGAGAGTCTGCTCACAAAATAAAATAAAATAAAATAAAGCATGAGAAATACTTATATTAAACCTGATTGTCTATCTGAAATTCAAATCTAACTGGGTATCTTGGATTCTTATTTGCTAAATATGATCATCTTAATGTAACTGACATGTTTAACTGAGGTTTATAGTATTAGATTATATAATTTTTGACAATAGATCTCTCCCTGGAAGGTGGTTAATCAAACATTTTAAATATTTTTGATCACCTAAAGTATATATCTCAGTTGAAAATATTTTTACATATTTTAAAATCAATATGTAATATTTATACATTAGTTTAAATAATAGACCAGCATTAAAATGGTTTCTGCTCTCATTTATATTTTAGCCAAAGTTTTATTCTCAATATATACTAACTATATATGGATGTGATCATAACACACAACTTCCCTCAATTTGACCAGATACAAGTCTCAAGGAGACATCCCTCCTCCTATTCAATTTCAGCTCTATTTAGCATGATAGTGACATTATAAAGCTTTTGACTACTCTCTCCTTGTGGAATTTTCTTTTATGATTTCTCATTCAGAACATTCTTTTCATTTCTTAAGAGAAATATTGAAAGAGAAATTTGGTTCCAGAAAAAATATTCAATTTGGAAGTGATTTCTTATAGAAATATATACATAAATCAAGTTAGATAATTTTATGATGGAGCTGCTAACAGAGAAAGTAGTTATTTATCCCAGGCCTTGTTTTGATCATGTGACTTATTAGAACAATGCTGTATATGACTGGATAAATGGAAATCAAAACACAGTATGAGTAAACATTTTGGATGTTTTCTGGATGTCTTTTTAGCAACTTTGACAGGCTTTACTGAGTCTCCGTCAAACTGATGGATAGGCTTCATACTAAGACAGGGCCTGCAGAGTGTATAGAGAATAACAATAGTTACAGAGCTGTTAATGTTTTTCTATCTATCATTCCGATTCATTCACAAGACGTTAGAAGGAAAGAGACCTTTAAAGCCATCAAGTTCAATTACTTCCTTTAGAAAACAGCCAGTTTAAATCCAGAGAAATACTTGGTTTTTTCAAGTCATAACACAGGCAGGTAGAATCCAAACTGTCCAGTCCTCAATCTACCACTTTCCCACTACTTCATGAACCTCATGGCCTCCTTCTACTCTGTAATCGAATATACAGCAAGAGAAGAATGTCTACCTTTTGTTATGTATAAGGCTTCCTTGACAGTTGGCTTCCTGTAGTTCCTTCATATGCTAAGGACCACTGTGCCCAGAATACCAGGGGTGTCTGTAGGTGGGATAATAATTACCTTGGGTTGTGAGGATAGGTGTTGTATTTCTATATTAATTTTCATAATATTTTATTTATATAATAAAAACTTGGAAGTCTCTAATCAGAAGTGTACCATGTTATAACATGATCTCTCAATATCCTTGCCTCTGGTAAGGATAAGCCATTTGATGAATCTGTAAGGTTACTGGAAGTTCACATCACAGCAGCACTATTAGTTATTGTTCTGAGATTTAAATTCCACCAATTGAATTCAAAGCTTGGTGAGGACATGGCTGCTGATTTTTCAGAGCTATGCCATTTTTTCTCAATGCTGTAGTTTAAAGGATTTATTAGCAGGCATGTTGCAAGATCTCCGTATGTAGAGTTCATGATGAAGCTTTTCAATGGGAGCTGGAGACTGAACCAAATCGACAATTTATAATGGCTCGAGAAAAGCCCAGGCCAGAGAGATTGCAGCAGTATGTGTCATAGAAAAGAAAGCAGAAACTCTAATATGAATTCTGCACATAACACAGCCGGAGTGCTCTTGGCATCAAGGCCAATAGAACATTGTAAATGCATGTCCTATAATATCTACAGATCGCAATAGATGTATCAATTCTTAGTTAAATTTTGGAAGCTCTACTAACATATTCTAGTATACACATGTTGCAAATGAACGAACCACTGAGACTACACTGTGAATCAGAATAAAGTTCAAGCTATACGAGGCAGTTTTCACAGCATCACGTAATCATGATTCTATGGCAGGGAATCAACTCAACTCAGATGGTGGTGCCTAAGCAACCTGAGTATACCAATGTGTTTGATGGAGGTTGGATCAATCAATCAGTGAGGACTCAAACCTCAATAAATGTGAAACATAGAGAAGCAGATGCCGATTTACAGCAGTTGTGGTTTATCATATTTTCTTATTTTTTTTTCTTTTACAAAAATGGTACTTTCCACAACACTGTCACACTTTCTGATAAGAATCTTTACTATAATTGTTTGGGCCACCACGTACTCTTCAAGTTTACAATAACTACAGAGTTAGTTTTGGATGTTGAATACTCATTGTGACTGCTTCTCAGAGAAGGTTCTAAGCATGAGAAAGTAAGCCAAACTCCTCATGGAAAGGAATGGAAACTTTACTAAGAATTAGAATTATTCAATGGCAGGAACTTGTATTCAAAACCTTGTGATTATGAAAGATGAAGCAAGAGTGCGAAATTGGAAGTAGACCTTCAATTGCAAAGGAGAAAAGGTAAATATATCTAAATATTTAATTGCATGAGGTTTTCTCAAACTGATTATGTATTTGTAATGCAATATAAACCACAAGACCCTTTGTAAAGTGTTTTAAAAGAGGCTGAAAATTTGAAGAGGCTACAGAATCACTGTAATTTTAAAGGAGTACTGTCTTAACAAATATGACCTGAATTAGGGCTCCTTTGGTTGAATGGTAAGTGAAACCTTACTTGAACTGCCTGAAGCTAAAAGGAAAATGTATTGGGAAGACGCTATGAACAGGTGTGTTCTGGGCCTCTGGAGCAAACTCAGGGTCTGGAGGGGTCTGGCAACCCTGAGAAATTCTCTCTCCATCTGTCACATGTGCTTCCTCTGCTCATCTGCTTGCTTCTTCCATCTCATTTGCTTTTGTCTGCAGGCAGATAGAGCAGAACCTCCATTTCTAGCTGTATCTAGCCCTCCTCTCAATCCACAGGTCCAGGAAAGATGCTGTTACTCCAGCCCTGGACCAAAATGCACCCAAATTTGAAGTACTCTTCGAGTCATTAAGTGTCACAAGTCTTTCTAAGATACGCATGTGCAATATCTTTTAAAATTCTCTTTTAAAAATGCAAGTACTATTTTAATTCTGTCCCCATCTACACACCGCTAGAAGAGTTTAATCAAGTGTCTCTTTCAGTCTGCAAGTAACACTTATGATAGGTTGTTTTACTGTTATAACACTAGGGCTAGAAATAAGATGGTTATGTTAGGGAGGTTTTCAATGCTGAGGATTCTATTACTCTGTAGTTTTTTAATTTGTCAGTACAGAAGCTAGCTTGGAGGATAACCTAGAATAGTTTTACAGAAAGATAATATTGTTTTGTGGAAATGCTCTATTCTTTCTTTATTAATATCAAACATTAATGATCTAAACTCCAATTTTTTTGGATCAATAAATTAGGGAGGGGGAAGAGGGATTGACTTAGGAGTGTAAGTACTGACTTGAGAAAAGTTGATTTATTTAGGGCCTTCAATACATTAACAAAATTCGATCTCCTTGGTCACTATTTTATTTTGAATGGATTTATATTCAGACTTTTCAGACCAAATAAATAATAAAATTAAACAAGATTTTCACAAGGCTTAATGTCTTTTTTCATGTTAATTGTGCTGCAATAATAAGGAAGGAGAGTAATGTTTACAGCTAAGATAAATTTATATTTGAGTTACAGAGCCCTTCCTGATGTTACAAGACTAAATCAGAAACTTCCAATTTGCATAACTAGAAACACAATCCAAATCAACACATAGTTAAGCAGAGGTTTATACCTAATTAATCCATGTAATAGGTATCCCTATCCATGTAAATTGCAATATAAGACAATAAAGATACATGTGAATATGCATTTCTTTTAATGTTTTTGATAATGTATTATTTATCAAGCACCATAATGATTTATTTATGTGTTTTAATATTAATGTGGTTATTGTTACCATAAAATAGCCTGCTTGAATATAATACAATAAACCTATGGAATTGTAGACTTTTTTTTTTTTTTAGTTACAGAATGTACTTGAGAAATCATGTAGAATAACTTTGCCATTTTATAGCTGGAGATAACATAGTTCAAGATTGTTAGCTGACTTTCTCAAGGTTATACAGTATTTTCTCTTAGATTTCAATTATTACTTTGCCTAGCAGGAAATATATTTCTAAATTACTTTGCCCACAAATGTACCATTCTGAGGATGAAACAGGGTTTTTTTTTTTAACACTAACATAGCATTATAAAAATATTTTTTGATGAAACACTTACATGGAACTTACAGAGTGTCAGGTAGTATCTTAAGCATTTTATACATATCAACTCATTTAATCATTATAGAAAACTTAGGAGATAGGTACAATTATTATACCCATTTTGTTAATGTAAGAGAAAACCAGTTTATACAAATATTACACATTTTAATGCCAAATCAGGATTTCTAAGCTCTTTTGGGACAATAAAGCTCGAAGCTTAGAATCCTTCACCTAAAATCCTTCCTACAGCTTGAAGGAGAATTTCCAAAGCAATTTTTTATAGTTCTACTGATTTTAGGAGAAAGTTCATTGAGACCCAGAATGATTATATGTGCCTAATTAACTGAAAGGAAACATATATTGTATTTAGTTAACAATGCAAAATGTTTGTATCTAAGGTACTAGAAATTATAGAGTGTAGTAAACGACCAAAAGAAATGCAAAGATACACACAACAAGAAAATGAATTCAATCTTGAATGATGATTCATAATTTATTTTCTAATGTAGATTCTCAAGACTGAACATTTAATTCTTGATGAAGTCTGTCTTACGAATCAAATAAATTTTATTCTTGGCTATAAATGTAGTTTAACTCAAATATCCAATTTTCATAAAGAGTCCCTATTATGAATAGCAATTGCCATTAAATGAATTATATTCTATAGGTATGATGATCTATTAGAATTAAAATTAACCGAATTTCAAGGGCCTCTGTTAAGTTCACACTATTGTTAGCAAAAGGCTGTCTTCATTGTTTCAATTATACATCTCTCTTTTTTGTAATTTCTAACTAATTGATTTGAGATGAAATAAAGTCCAAATTGTAAAGACATATCTGAATTCAAGTTGGATATCCTTGGAGGCTGTACAACAGTAGTGTTATTTATGGTCAATGTAGGAATTATCTGGGATGTGTGTATCTGTGTGATTGTGTTTGTGTTGTCACTGACAGTTGATCAATCTATAGCCATATAGGCACTGTAACTTTCTATGTATTGTCTTTCTGAAATAATCTTTTATTAACTAAAACATCCTTCTTTATTCAAATCAGCATTCCAAATACACAGAAACATACACTCATGTTACTTTTTGCTTCCATCCTTGCCATTAATTGAACAAAGTTTAAATCAAGTTCTAGAATGTTCCATCAGCCACTAACCCACCTAGTAACTGCCTTAAATACAGCACAACAAATGAAAATGTATCCTTGCCAAATGCTAATTTATTTCCTCTGGTGTGATTCCATTTTTACATTAGACTCAAGCAGCTGCTCAAAGAAATTATTTCATAGGGAAGAAATTTTAATAGGTATCATTTAAAAGAAAAAAATTATTGAGGGGAATGGGAGGAAAAAGGTTAAAGAAAAAAAACTTGCAAGGAGATCAAGTAACTTTTGGTTAGTTCTGATATCCTATGGACACCACAAATAGACAATAATAAACTGGTACAGGAACTCTACCTGACAACATTTCTACATTAGAGACTATGTTAATGTTAGTATCTCCACAGGAGTAGTTTATTTCAAACCACAAATGAAATTTAAACATTTCAGGGCTTGCTAATTCTAATGCTTACAAGAGCTAAGTAGATAACATAAAATGGAACAAGAATGAAGTTTGGGGTTGGCGAGCTGAGAAAGGCATGTCTTCCCTAAAGGGCAGCCCAGATCTCTTTGTTGCACTTGAGGGACAATAGCCTTGAGGATGAGGGCCTAGTCATCCCAACATCCCAGCTGAACTACTTTTCATCTTACCTGTCAGGTGAATGCAGCTACACAACTCCCGCCACATCAGAATAGCACAAGAACGGCCCAGTCAATCCACAAAGTCACTAAATTTTAGAATATTTTGTTATGCAGCCATACGTAAATAATAATAGGATTAATATTTTTCATCTGGGCAATTTACTCATCAAAATCTTATCACTATTTGTTTTGAAAAGGGGGCTATAACATGGCAAAGATTGAGTTTGCAAATATAAAAGATGAATTGAAGTCTGGGTGAATGGATACTGAGAGACAAAAATAGGGCATCACCACATGGGTCCAAGTCAGATATTAAGATTTTTATTTTTATTTTTTATTTTAGACAGGGTCTCGCTCTGTTGCCTAGGCTGGAATGCAGCTGTGTGACCATGGCTCACTGCATCCTTGACCTCCAGGCCCCAGGCAATCTTCCTACCTCAGCATACTGAGTAGCTGGAACCATAGGCAGGCACCACTATGCCTGGCTAATTTTGTTTGTTTTTGGCAGAGATGGCGTCTCCCTGTGTTGCCTAGGCTTGTCTCAATCTTCTGGGCTCAAAGGATCCTTTCACCTCAGCCTCCCAAAGTGCAGAAATTACAGCATAAACCACTGTACCCAGCCATATGACTATTTATGCTAGAGCAGAAGTCAGCACATTTTTTCTGCAAATAGCCAATCAGTAAATATTTTAGGCTTTTCTGGTCATAAGGTCTCTGTTGCGACCAGTCAGCTCTGCCATTGTATCATGAACACAGCCACAGAAAATATGTAAATGAGTAAGTACAGCTATTTTCCAATAAAACTTTATTTATAAAACAGTCATGGGGTTGTATCTTTACTGGCACAAAAGCAGAGGGAATAAAAATAGCAGATGTTTTGCAGTTAGATGCAATGTGCCGTAGCCAGTGAAGAAAAGGAAAGAATCAACAATGACTTATGCTGCATATGACCAAGCAGATGATACTGGTGGTTATTGAGGTAGGAAATACAGAGGCAAAGCAGGTTTTGGGTGGTCTGGTTTGGGGAGCTTGAGTTTGAAGTGGGCCACCTGGGAGAATGACATACTCTTTCCTTGGGCATGTAAGTGTGGCAGACTGGATCTAGGAGGCATATATTTGGGAGTCATTACCATACAGGTAGAAAGTAAAGCCAAGAATATAAAGGATCAATTTACTTTTCTGAGTTTCTTTTGCTTATTACAGTACCTGCAACACAGGAAGCACTCAAAACATAACAAAAATAACACAAGTCAGCCATAATTCTGGTTTCAATTGCATTATCAGTGAAGGAGAGTGATAAATGAGAAAATAAGGGCATTGAAAACAGGGCCCAGGAGGAAATTAATATTTAAGGAGTAAAGGCATCGAAGAGAAATTAAGAGACCAGAAGGGATTGACAAAGGAGAAAATCCCATTAAGAATGTTTCCCATGCCTGTAATCCCAGCAGTTTGTGAGGCCGAGGCAGGTGGTCACTTGAAGTCAAGAGTTCAAGACCAGCCTGACCAATAAGGTGAAACCCTGTGCCTACTAAAAATACAAAGATTATCCGGATAGGTGGTAGGCATCTGTAGTCCCAGCTACTCAGGAGGCTGAGACAGGAGAATTGCTTGAACCTGGGAGGCGGAGGTTGCAGTGAGCAGAGATTGCTCCACTGCACTCCAGCCTGAACGACAGAGTGAGACTCCATCTCAAAAAAAAAAAAGGGGGGGGCGTGTAATGTTTCCCTGGCAGGAAGGGGACAAAAGGGCCAACTAGAAACAGCTGCAGTTGGAGGCTAACATCGAGAAGAACAGAAAACGGTGAGTGAATCCTGCACCAGCAACTGAGGTATCCAGGTTCTTTCCCTGGGATTGACTAAATGGTTGGCATGACCCACAGAGTGAGGAAAAGCAGAATGGAGCACAGCTCACCTGGCAGTCTCACGGGACAAGGGGAGCTCCACCCCTAGCCAAAGGACACGGTGATTGACCATGTTACCCTGCCCGGGAAACCATGCTTTTTCCACGGATCTGTGCAACCCGTGGATCACATCCCCGCATGCGCTCACACCAGCAGGACCTTGGGTCCCAAGCAGAGAGCTGTGTAGATTCTCAGTGGCCGCTTGGCTGGAGACTGCAAAAGACTAGACTTTTCAGGGAGAGGGGCGGCAGCCATCACTGCAGCTCCAGTCTGGCATTTTCCCCTGCTGGTGCCTTAGAAACTGGGCATTCTGGACCCAGGAAGAATTCCCCACATTGCAGCACAGCAGCGGTGGCAGATTGAGGCCAGACTACCTCTTTAGTCCAGACCTGGAGTCATCCCTTCTCACTGGAAAGGGCCTCTCTGCAAGAATTTCAGCAACTCCAGCCAGGGGTTTATGGGCAGAACTCTGGTATCCCCCCGGGCTGGAGCCCCTGCGGAAACTGGCTGCCATGGTCTCCACGGATTAGCAGACTTAGTCTTTCACCTGCTGACTCTGAGAAATTCGGGCAGTCAGGATAGGTAGAAATCCCCACAGCACAGTGCACACTGTCCAAAAATGAGCAGCGAGAGTGCTTTGTTAAGTGGGCCCCTGATCCTGTTCCTCCTAACTGGGTGAGACCCCCCCATCACCAGACACTTTGTACAGGAGTGTTCCCATTGGCATCAGGAAGGACCGTTCTGGGACACACTCCCAGAGGAAGAATCAGGCAACCATCTTTGCTGTCTGCAGCCTCAACTTGTGATATATCCAGGTGCGGGAGGGAACCAGGCAAATACGAGTCTGGAGTGGGACCCCAGCAAACTGCAGCAGCCTTATGGAGGAGGGGTCTGATTGTTAAAAGAAAACAAACAGAAAGCAACAACAGCAGCAGCATCAACAAAAAGGTCCCCACAAAAACCCCATCCAAAGGTCAGCAGCCTCAAAGATTGGAGCTAGATAAACTCACAAAGATGCGAAAGAATCAACAACAAAAAACAATGCTGAAAACTCAAAAAGCCAGAATGCCTCTTCTCCTCCAAATGATGGCAACACCTTTCCAGCAACGGCACAGAACTGGGATGAGACTGAGATGGATAAATTGACAGAAATAGGCTTCACAAGGTGGGTAATAACGGACTTTACTGAGCTAAAGGAGCATGTTCAAACCCAATGCAAAGAAGTTAAGAACCATGATAAAACATTACAGGAGCTGTTAACCAGAATAACCAGTTTAGAGAGGAACATAAATGACCTGATGGACTTGAAAAACACAACAGGAGAACTTCACAATGCAAACACAAGTATCAATAGCTGAAAAGACCAAGTGGAGGAAAGAATTTCAGAGCTTAAAGGTTATCTTGCTGAAATAAGATAAGCAGGCAAATTAGGGAAAAAGGAATAAAAGAGAATGAACAAAAACTTCAAGAACTATGGGGTTATGTAAAAAGACAGAACTTGCAGCTGACTGGGGTACCTGAACAAGACGGGGAAAATGGAACCAAGTTGGAAAACATATTTCAGGATATCATCCAGGAGAACTTTCCCAGCCTAGCAAGACAGGCCAATGTTCAAATTCAGAAAATTCAGAGAACCGTAGTAAGAAACTCCATGAACAGATCAACTCCAAGACACATAATCATCAAATTCTCCAATGTTGCAATGAAGAAAAAAAGAGGGTGGGCACAGTGGCTCACGCCTGTAATCCCAGCACTTTGAGAGGCTAGGTGGCTGTATCATGAGGTCTGGAGTTTGAGACCATCCTGACTAACACAGTAAAACCCCATCTCTACTAAAAATACAAAAATTTAGCTGGGTGTGGTGGCACATGCCTGTAGTCCCAGCTACTCAGGAGGCTGAGGCAGGAGAATCGCTTTAACCCAGGAGGCAGAGGTTCAGAGAGCTGAGATCATGCCACTGCACTCTAGTCTGGGCGACAGAGCAAGATTCTATCTCAAAAAAAAAAAAGTGTTAAGAGCAGCCAGAAAGAAAGGTCAGGTCACCTATAAATGAAAGCCCATCAGACTGACAGTGGACATCTCAGCAGAAACCCTATAAGGCAGAAGCACCCCATACAGGAACACCCAGATTCATAAAATGAGTTCTTAGAGACCTATAAAGAGACTTTGACCCCCACATAATAATAGTGAGAGACTTAACATCCCACTGTCAATATTAGATTATCAAGACAGAAAATTAACAAAGATATTCAGGACTTGAACTCACCTGAGTATCAAGTGCACTTGATAAATATATATATATATATATATATATATATATATATAACTAAATATATGTATAGAACTAAATATATATATACATACATATATATACACACACATATATATATATATATATATATATATATATATATATGTATATATATGACTCTCCACCCCAAAACAACAGAATATGCATTGTTCTTGGTGCCATAATGACACTCAAATTGATCACCTAATTAGAAGTAAAACACTCTTCAGCAAATGCAAAAAAAAAAAAACACAAAAACTAAAATAATAATAGTCTCTTAGACCACAGTACAATCAAATTAGAACTCAAGATTAAGACACTTACTCAAAACCACACAACTACATAGAAATTGAACAACCTGCTCCTGAATGACTCCTGGGTAAATAATGAAATTAAGGCAGAAATCAAGAAGTTCTTTGAAACCAATGAGAGCAAAGAGACAGCATATCAGAATCTCTGGGAAACAGCTAAAGCAGTGTTAAGAGGGAAATTTATAGCATTAAATACACCCATCAAAAAGCTAAAAAGATCTCAAATAGAAATCCTAACATTACAACTAAAAGAATTAGAGAACCAACAGTAAACAAACACCAAAGCCAGCAGAAGACAAGAAATAACCAAGATCAGAATGGAACTGAAAGAGACAGAGACACAGAAAGCCCTTAAAAAAATCAACAAATCCAGGAACTGGTTTTGTAAAAAAAAATAATAATAAAATAGACCACTAGGTAGACTAATAAGGAAGAAAATAGAGAAGAATCAGATATACATAATCATAAATGATAAGTGGAATATTACCACTGACCCCACATAAACAACCATCAGAGAATACTGTAAACACCTCTATGCACATCAACTAGATAATCTAGAAGAAATGGACAAATTTCTGGACACATATACCCTTCCAAGACAGAACCAGGAAGAAGTTGAATCCCTGAATAGACCAATTACAAGTTCTGAAATTGGGGCAGTAAGAAATCGCCTAACAAACAAGAAAAGCCCAGGACTAGATACATTTTCAGATGAATTCTACCAGAGTTGCAAAGAGGAGTTGGAACCATTTCTTCTGAAACTATTCCAAATAACTGAAAAGGAGGGACTCCTCCCTAACTTATTTTATGGGTAAATAATAAAATTAAGACAGATATCATCTGCGTTAATTAAGGTATCATTCTAATGCCAGAACCTTGCAGAAATACATCAAAAAAAACAAAAACAAAAACAAAAACAAAAACAAAAAAACTTCAGGCCAGTATCCCTGATGAACATCGATGCAAAAATCCTTAATAAAATACTGACAAACCTAATCCAGCAATGCATCAAAAAGTTTATCCACCATAATCAAGTCAGTACCAGGGGATGCAAGGCTGGTTCAACACACACAAATCAATAATCGTAATTCATCACATAAACAGAATTAAAGATTGAAATCATGTGATTATCTCAGTAGATGCAAAAAAGGCTTTCAATAAAATTCAACATCCTTTCATGTTAAAGACTCTCAATAAACTAGTTATTGATGGAACATACCTAAAAATAATAAGACTTATAACAAACCCACAGCCAGTATCATACTGAATAAGCAAAAGCTAGAAGCATTCCCCTTGAAAACCAGCATTACACAAGGATGCCCTCTCTGACCACTCTTATTCAACATAGTATTAGAAGTTCTGGCCAGGGCAATCAGGTAAAAGAAAGAAATTAAAGGTGGAAGGCAACCTGTGTCTGCTTGCAGATGACATGATCCTCCATCTAGAAAATCTCATCGTCTCAGTCCAAAAGCTTCTTTAGCTGATAAGCAACTTTAGCAAAGCCTCAGGATACAAAATCAATGTGCAAAAGTCACAAGCATTTCTATACAGCAACAATATACAAGCAGAGAACCAAATCATAAATGAACTCCCATTCACAATTGCTACAAAGAGAATTAATACCTAGGAATACAGCTAACAAGAGAAGTGAAGGACTTCTTCAAGAAGAACCACAAACAACTGCTCAAGGAAATCAGAGAGAAACAGAAACAAATAGAAAAACATTCCATGCTCATGGAGAGGAAAAATCAATACGTGAAAATGGCTATACTGCTCAAAGGGATTTATAGACTCAGTGCTATTTTCATTGAACTACCATCGACATTCCTCAAAGAATTAGAAAAAGTGTTACTTCAAAATGAATATAGAACCAGAAAAGAGCCTGTATAGCCAATACAATCCTAAGCCAAAAGAACAAAGCTGGAGGTATCACACTACCCAACTTCAAACCATACTACACGGCTACAATAACTAAAACAGCATGGTACTGATACAAAAACAAACATATAGACCAATGGAACAGAATAGAGAACACAGAAATAAGACTGTACATCTACAACCATCTGATCTTTAACAAACATGACAAAAGCAACAGAGAAATGATTCCCTATTTAATAAATGGTGCTGGGGAGAACTGGTGAGCCATATGTTGAAAATTGAACCTGGAACACTTTCTTACTGACAAAGGTATAATACAGAATCTACAGGGAACTTAAACAAATTTGTAAGAAAAAACAACCCCATTAAAAAATGGGCAAAGGACACGAACAGACAATTTTCAAAAGAAGACATACATGCAGCCAACAAACATGAAAAAAAAGCTCAACATCACTGATGATTAGAGAAATGCAAATCAAAACCACAATGAGATCCCATCTCATGCCAGTCAGAATGGCTATTATTAAAAAGTCAAGAAACAATAGATGCTGGTGAGGATGTGGAGAAGTAGGAACAGTTTTACACTATTGATGGGAATGTAAATTAATTCAACCATTGTGGAAAACAGTGTTCTCTAGCAATTTCTCAAAGACCTGGAACCAGAAATATCATTTGACCCAGCAATCCCATTACTGGGTATATACCCAAAGGAATATAAATCATTCTGTTTTAAAGTATATGCACTCATATTTCATTGCAGAACTGTTCACAATAGCAAAGATGTAGAAATAACCCAAATGATAGACTGGATAAAAAAAAATGTGGCATATATATGTGTATGTATATATATACATATGTATACCATGGAAACCTATGCAGCCATAAAAAAGAATGAGATCATGTCCTTTGCAAGGACATGAATGGAGCTAGAAGCCATTATCCTCAGCAAACAAACTTAGGAACAGAAAATCAAACACTTGTTTTTTTTTTTTTTTTTTTTTTTTTTTTGGCATTTATGGATATGGGTAGCCCGCACGTTTTCACTTATAAATTGGAGCTAAACAATGAGAACACATGGACACAGGGGAGGGGAACAACGCACATAGGGGCCTATCGGGGCAGGGGTGGTGGCAGTGGGAGAGAGAGAGAGAGAGCATTAGGTTAAATAGCTAATACCTAGGTGATGGGCTAATAGATTCAGTAAACCATCGTGGCACACATTTACCTATGTAACAAACCTGCATATTCAGCACATATACCCCAGAACTTATAAAATAAAATATTATTTCCATGGATCAATGAGTATATTTCATAAAAGAAGAGACAATTGGTGTCCAATTCTGTGGCAAGTTCAAACAGACTGACTTCTTAGACAAGCTCATTGTAGGCAACCATATAATCTTATATCACCTGGAGAAAATCAGTGTGAGAAACAGAGTGGGGCTAGATTACAATACAAGCAGGTAAATGAGCCTTAGGTCATGGTGGCAATCAAATCTCATTATTTGCCAGGCTATTCCATGTTTGTTTCTTTAAGAGACAGGTCTCACTATGTGGCCCAGGCTGGACTCAAACAATTGAGCTCTGGGAATTCTCCCTCCTCAGCTTCCTAGGTACTTCCTTTCAAGTTTACTTTACATACTGATTCCTCCACATTACTTCTTTTAATTTACCAATATACCTCCATTACCTTCTACTAATGCCTTTCATCTTGCCTATGCTACGGATGATTCAGGCTGAGAAAAATCTATCCCTGGTCTCAGGAGAAGGTCCAGATACAAGTCTGCAACCAAACCAGATCCTTGCTGGATGTGTTTTTCTGAAACCAGTGGAGAGAACTCTACTGCTCCTTTTACTTCATCTACTCATAGTCAGGTTTCTGTCTCTTGAACTGATGTAGCTCTTACGTATGCGTCTCCAGGAGGACAAAGTCTAGGAGAAACACATTAACGTGCCACATGGTACATGAGGGTAAACATGGAAACGATTTGACCTTGGTACAGTTTCCTTCATTAAATACAAGAGCATTACTGGATGGTTTTCTTATTGCTTGATGTCATTTGAACTTTCACACTGCTGCCCTCAGCTCATTTGCTTTATTTCTAGATTTATTTTTTTTTCTACTGAGAGTGTTTCCTAGCTAGATTCATGACTATGGATAAGGTTCAAACTATTAGAGAAGAAAAGTTCCTGAGGGAAAGAGCCCGTTTCTCATTGTTCTTCATTATTTACATATTCCCCTGCATGTTTCTGAAGCACTTAACCCAATTTACATTTTAATGAGCTACCATACTGTACTTACCAAATGCTTAGTGGGTCAATACTAGAGGTTCCATTTTAGGAATCAGGAACAAGTAATAATCAGAATGAGAATAACAAACTTGAGCATTTGCACAACTGGCATAACCAGAAAAAAAATCTTCAAATTTCAATTAGGATTTCCCCTATATCCAGTGTATTCGTGCATTGTTGTTTATTGGGTATGCCTCTCTAAATCAGATCACAATATTTGCTTAGATATATGTATATTTAAAAGCAGATATATCACTTCCATAAATGGAAAACAATATCACTTGACAAAACATAGACGTTAAATTGCATACATCCATCTTTAAAAACAAGCTTTGTTCTGTACTCTCCAGAGATATTCCTGGCCCTTCAGAAGAAAGCACTCCACATTTGGAAAAAACATTGCTTGTGGCAACTGAAGTGGCACAGCATTATAAAAGGAAACAAAGCTTTAGACCAGGAAACCAGCTTTAGACCATATGTATTCTAATCTCAGTTTTACTTATACCTGGATTCACTCTTCTGTTTCTATGCACAGAAATCTCTACTTCCTCTTCATTACACATCACATTTTGGTAAGTTAGTTATTTAATATCAGGTTTTTGCTCTAGAGTCCAAGCTCCGTGAGGACAGAGTATACCTATGATTCCTTCCCTAATTACCAGCCTCTAGTACCTGCACATGGGAGGCATCTAGTGAATATTTATAGAATGAATGGATGGATGAACAGGTAAATTAACAAGTGAATGAAGGAACTAACCCATCTGAGCCTTCATTTCTGTCTTTAATTAAGAAGAAAGTAATACATGTTTTTACATAATAATGCATAACCAAGAGTTATGATATTAGAGATTACAAATCTATATTAAGTTCCTAGTACAGAATGTGGTTGAAATTGTAGCTATAAAGCATGGCACCCATTTCTAATAAGTGATTAGACTCAAAGGATTTTATGGAAAAGTCAACTTAGCTACATTTCTAGGTTCCATCAGCTTTCAATACTCAGCATTTCTAAATACACAAACCATTTCATTTCCCTTACCTTTGAACAGTCTTTGACACCTCTTGGAATGTCCTCACCCCTCTTTCAGCTTACAATTTTAAATTTATATTGATATAGACAGGAGATAGGAAAATACTGGGTATAAGAGGGTAGTTCTCAAGCAAAGGCCCCACCCTTAAGCCTGGAAACCTGTGGCCCTAAATGGGAACAGGCATTCCTGTTTTTATGCCCAAAACTGGCCATTTGGCCTGCCATGCCTCCCTATCCTGTACCCGTATAAACCCCAAACCTCAGTCTCCACGAGCAGATTAGCAGATAAGCAGAAGAGCAGAGGAACAGAAAGACAGTGTGGCAGAGGAGGAGTAAAGAGAAAGAATGTCTGAACATTGATAGAAGTTTGGCTGTGGATAGTCTGGTGGCTGTGAGATGGCCAAAATCCAGGGGAATATCACCTTCCCACTCCATCCTCTTTCCAGCTCCTCATCCATCCCACTGAGAGCCACCTCCACCACTCAACAAAACCCCTGCATTCAATGTCCTTCAAGTACATGTATAACCTGATTCTTCCTGGAGGCTGGACAAGGACTCAAGTACCAAGAAGGCACTGAGCTGGTTAACACTTAAGTCATCTGTGGATGGCAGAGCTAAAGGAGCACTGTAACAAGCCCACTTGGGCTTTGGGAGTTGCAGGCATCCACCTGTAGATGCTTCCTTTGGGCTGGTGTCCAAAAGCGCTTGCCCTGGCTCCTGTACCTGCCCATCTGTGTGCTCCCCATCTCACAAGGGGTTTGAGCATACAGCAACCAAACAGACGAGCAATATCCCTGTGGCATGTCTTGTGATGGGGATCAGGGAACTCTCCTGTTTTAATATCATGAATGTTCTGGGTTAGTTTGTGCTCTCCCAAAATTCACATATTTAAGTTCTAACCACAAGAACCTCAGAATATGACTGTATTTAGAGATGGGTGTGTTGAAGAGGTAACTAAAAGTAAATGGGGTCACTAGATTGTTCCCTAATCCAATATGGCTGGTGTCTATAAAAGAGATTAGTACACAAATACACAGACGGGACACCATGTGAAGACAAAGACTGCCATCTCAACAGAAAGGCCTCAGAAGAAATTAACCCTGACACCTTAATCTCTGATGTCTAGCCTCTAGAAATGCTAGAAAATAAATTTCTATGGTTTAAGCCACCCAGACTATGGTGCTTTGTTATGGCTTCCCTAGATAATTAATGCACAGCAAGTCCCAAATCAAGACCTTCCTCTGGGAAGCCTGCCTCTAGGCAGGGAAGATATTCTGCTGTCTTTTGGTCTTCAGTGCACACTATTTCTGCCCCCACTGTAAGACTTGCTACCTTTCATCATAATTATTCATTTGCATGGTGACAATCAGGCCAAACTTAACAATAAAGCCCGAGAACTAATTCCCAGATGGAAGAGGGTAGCTATTTCAAGCTTGCTACTTCTGCATTATATTCCACATACTTTTATTGGTTTTTAAAAACATGCCGTGTTTTCATTGCCATTCTTTTGTTGAGCAGCATTAATAAGTGAAAAAAACCTCAATGTTTTTATTTTTCAGTGAATAAATAACAGATCTGTAGACTGCACACATTTCTATGTTTTTCTGATTGAGTCTATTTTTTATAACCCTCAGCCTCTTCATTAGAACTTGAGCTCCTTAAGGGCGCTAGTGTCTAATTCACCTCTTTAGCCCACCACCTAGCACTGCAGTCCCTGGAACCAAGCAGGTGCTCAAAGGATATTTGTTATCAAATCAATCAATAAATGAGCGAATTATGTTTTAATATCACATATTAATTGTGTATAAGAAATAACAATTTTTAAAATGTATAAAATTCTCTATAATCAGGAAGAAAATTAGGTAAGCGGATTGAAGGCAGAATTTTATAAAACTTCATGCCACAGGCATGGTCATTTTTGCTTTTCACATTTCACTTTTCACGTCATTTACAGACCTCGGCTGGGGGAATGTAGATGAGTATAGGGGTGTGAGGAGGGCCAGATAAGATGGATCAGAAGCAGATGGTGTACAGAATTTTAACATCTTGTCTAACAAGGTGACAGGCTAGTACGAATTTTACATTTTGGGGAAAGAGAAGACTTATCTGGTAAAATCAGAGGTTGTTCAGACATATTAAAACAATAAATACATTCTAATGGAAAGTACAGCTTTTCTGTGCAGTGAAATAAAAAATAACTCCTTAACTTTGAAACTTTCGGCACTTAGTTACCAATTGAAAATAATTGTGAAGTTTGTCAGTTCAGCCTTAATGGGTTATTATTATTGTCACAGATTTACAAATCTGCCATATTCTGCTTAAAACTCTCACTGAGAACATCTGGAGTGGTAAAATTATATATTTTCTCAAAATTATTACTTTTCAAATGTGTTCATAATTGGACTCCTAAAAGGTATCTTAGTTAGATTAAAACATATCATGTTATGTGCTATGGTTAGTTCAGCCTTTGTTCCCAGAAAAGATTGAGACCTTTTCATTTCAGAAAAGATGAATTTTAGTAGACTCTAATCTAATTTTGCAAAGACTAGTGCATATAGAAATATTTGGGATTTAAAGGGATTAAGGTAAGGATTTCAAAGGTGACTCCAGCTCTTGAATTAAAATAATCCTTGAGAAACAAAGATTTCATTCATAACTGCTGATTCCAGAGCAACTGAGAATAGAATAGTCATCAAGATATTGCAAATAGGGCTAGAAAAAGTTAGTGTAAGATCAGATTCCCTAGAGGTAAATCATGAGATGAGAGTTCATCTGCAAATGTTTAATTGAGGAGGCAAAGTAGGGAATGGGAAAATGCCAAGCAACGACGGAACTCAGACAGTCTGCAGTGGGTGGTGTCAGCCTGATTCCGCAGGGGAGCTCTGAAATACAAGTTAAGCCTGGAGTTATCCTCATCTAAGGCAAGAATACTGGGGTGTACTTATACCTGACAATGGCTAAGGGTGAGGATTGGGGATTGGTAGTGTGAGAGTTGGAGAAGGGGCAATGAGGTACAACTAATTAACATCAACATATCATTGCATTCTTCTAGATTTTTTTCCGATACTAAATCTGACTTTAAACCATCACTCAGAGTAGGTGGAAGCAAAGACTTATGTAATTTTGTGAGCCTATCATCTAGTACATTATCTGGCAGAAAATAGGTAATCAAAAAAATATACATAAATGAATGATATCAGCAAACATACAGATCCTTTGTTAGCCCATCCAACTTTTTTTTCCACAAACTGTATTCATTCAGTAAGTACTCATTGAAGATCTCTTATATTCCAGGCACTGGAATGTATCTTGGAGGTTTAGCATTGAACCAGAACAACAGGGTGTCTTGTCTCCACAAAACACTCTCTATATCCAGGGAGGAGATATTAGAAAATATATTGATGTAAACAATTAATAACATCTAGTAGTGATCAGTGCTAAAAAAGAAAAGTATAAGGTGGGAGCATAAAACGAGCGAGAACCTAACCTCATCTGGAAGGGTGGGGGGCTTTCAGAAAATACGAATATATTAACTCAAAATTTTCAAGATTCCAAGTGTTTCAAGATCTCAGGCAGCTTTTACTATATACAACTAGATAACAATGGCCAGAGTTTCCTTGAGGAAAGGAAAGAAACAGCAAGGTACTTTATCTGAGGAAGAGTTGCATTCCTCACCACAGTAAGCACTTAGTAGCATTTCTGATTTAGTGGGAGACCTTGAGGGTCCCAGGGCTTTGTGCAGTAATCCAGAGTGTTCACAAAAGGGCAAAGGTAATTAGCAGATAGATGGAGGTACTTCCAGTTCACATTTAGTCTATTCTATGCTATTTCTAGTCTTTTGAGCTCGTTCTTGAAACAGAGGTTACAAAATCACACAAAACAAATCCTTTGTGATTGCAGGACTGAAATGATAATGTTTGGGTCTCATGAAAAGTTGGCTATACCTAGATTTATGTAATCTGTTTTGCCAAAACATTGCAAGTCAGCACATCGATTCTATTTTTTCTAAACCTGGGAGGCCTGAAGAATGTCCTACAGAGAAGCTTAACATGTGGAATAACTAGGGAATAAAGCATTAAAACAAGACAAATGACTGAAATGTGAGAATAAATCAAATGACAGCTTTCTTTTTGTGCCTGTGATCCTATTAAGCACTGTAAAAAATTACAAAATATCTAATACATATCTAAGGGGAGCTGAATAGAACTTTAAACCAATGTAACTAGAGACATGACAGTGGAATAATTTGTGTTCATGGTGATGGTTTCCTTTCTCTGGAATTCCTTTTCTCCCCCAGGTTGAGGACAGTCCTACTGTGCCATTCTACAAAGCCCTGACCTTACGGATTTGTACTGAGAAGTCTCCTATGGATATCATTAACACTTTCCCCTACCCTAAAAACAATCTCATACATCACTGTAAGTTAAAGCACCTTAAAACATAGATAAATGTTAGAGTAAGTTTGACTTGGAAGTCTTCTGCCTTCAAGATTGGCATTCTTTCCATTTTACCATGTTCCTTTTTAAAAAAGAAATCTTAGAAGTAATTTAATCCATTCTTCCCTATAAACAATCTCTTCTGCAAGCCTGAAGGCAGTTGTCCTACTGTTTACTTAAGCACTTACAGCTCAGAGGATTTTAATACTAAAAAAAAGTTGACTGCAATGTTGAATACCTCTAATTGTGAGAAAGTCTGTTCTGAAATGAATTTCACCTCCCTGCAGCTTTCAGCTGCCCTCTAAGCTAGGTATAGCAATTTTGTCTCCTATTCTACAAGAAAAATCTTTACATGTTTGAATAGACTTCTGTCTTCCCTCAATTTCCCTTTTGCTAAAGAAACATTCCTAGCTCCTCCAACTCTCAAATCTGTAGGATTTTCGTATGTCCTCTGGGCATATTTCAATATGACAATGTTTCTATTAAAATGTATTATCCAAAATAGAATGCAATAACTGAACACTGTAAAGAGTCATACACTGGTAAAATGATGTGCAAAATATTTTTAACAGTTGCATCACAATTTGGGGCCATATTTTTGTGTATAATAATAGTTTAGATGAAATTCTGTAATTGTGTAATTTATATTTTGAACTTAAAGCAATTTACAAAAAGTTCTCTTTGTTAAATAGTATTTTGTTGATTCTAACGTAGTACCTTAGATCACTTCAAATCTCGACTACATCATCTACCTAAATTGTCCACTGCAATTAAATATTTTTAAAAAATTATTAATCACTGTGAATACACAGTAGGTGCATATATTTATGGGGTATATGGGATGACCGATGCAATTTTGTGAGAGCTGCAGATTTAGAAATCATACCTCCCCTAGTTCTTTGATGAAAATATGAAGCAAAATGCACCAAATGCAGAAGCTCTGGTCAATCCATGGGCACATTTCATTCAGGTTGGCATTCAAACTAACTTCCATAAGTTTAAATCCATTCCCTCCATTCTTAATAGTATATCTGAGTCTCCATAGCACACTATTGCCTAATAATATTTCACTATCTTATTCATTAACATGGGACATGTTATACGGTTCTCTAAAATAAAATACACGATGTTTTAAAATATCAACCCAACACAATTTTCATTTAGAGAGAAGATTTGACTTTTTCTTTATGAATTTGAATGGATCTCTGATGTTTGTTGACTGTTTCAATAAACATTTAATGCTTCAGAATTAAATATATCTATTAATAACCATTTTAATACTTGCCCATTGACCAATACTAATTTTTCTGAATCTTTACCCATTGCATATGTGACATTAGTCACAGAGAGCAGCATTTTCCCATCTCCTGTCTTCTTAAGACCAATTTATTTGCCACAATTGAACAAAGATAATTGCAGTGATTTCAAGATTGCATTCAATACTATTAATAGAAGTTATCAGAGTATAATACACATTCTCATAAAGCTATTCATTCACACTTGAGACATATCTATAGTATCATTAATAATAATCATACTATTTAATGTTTATCAACTCCTAAAATGTGTAAATTGCTTTACATGCATGGTTTCATGTAATCTACAGGATAACCCTGTGAGGCAATTTTCCTATTGCTATCTTGTTTTCAAATGAGTAATTTCAGGCTTCCAAAAATGAAGAACTTCAAGGGCACACATATAAAAACAGAATAGCAGGAACTTGCCTCCAGATATTTCTGAAACCAAAGTTCTTAATCACTACATTGCAATGGGGAGATTTCTAGTAAAGCATTTGCTTTATCAAAGGACATGTACATTAGACATATTGATAGATATTAGAAATTGCCTTTTTGAAAGCATGTGGGAATTTATAAACATACAAATAATATATTTTAGTGTCCTCAACAACACTGGCTACTATTAACATTTTGTTTTTGCTGGTGGTATCTTTTTGTTTTGATTTGCATTTCCGCTCACTTATGACTGAGAATTCTTAAATATGTTTAGCGACATCTTGCTTTTATTTTTCATGAATTGCTGTTCTCATATTTTGCCCTATTATTATTTTCTTACTGAGAATTTGTGTTCTGATTGATTTATGGAAACTCTTTGTATATTAATAATATTAAGACATTGTGTACTAAATGCACTGCAAACATTTATTTCCATTCTTACATTTTTGTTTTATTAAAGTACCTTTGTGGCTTGGATTCTTCCTTTAGGGAGTTGTTTTCTTTTTCTCCCTCAGCTCAAAGTTATAAAAATAATTTTCATATACTATTGCTAAGATTGTACATTGAACCCAATCTTTGTAGAATTTCAATACAATTTTATATGGGTTGTAGAATCATCATCCAGAGGCATCAGGTTTTAATTTTAATAATCTGGATCACCTTGGGAAAGCTTCTTAATGTCTTAGTGCCTTAGTACTTTTGCATTTAAAATGGGGCTAATGATAGTACCTACCCTATGGGGATTTTGTAAGATTTAAATGAATGAATACATGTAGTATACTTAAAAGTATTCAAATGCTAGCTTCTATTTTAAATTTAACTGGTATATACTTATATATATATAATATATAATATAATATATATATTATATATATAATGTATTATATAATATATAATATATATATATTATATTATATATATTATATATATTATATATATTATATAAATTATATATTATATATAATATATATATTATATTATATATATTATATATTATATATATTATATTTTATATATATATATATCTGGTGATATACACACACACACACACATGTATGTATACATATTTGTTTTGGTAGAAGTTAGGAATCTGAATAATTTTTTTCCAAGAATGAGAAAACAATAGTTCTTACAGCCTTGATTAAATTTTGAACAATTTCTTCATGAATTCACTTTATTATACTCTTAGATTCCATTTGTATAATGATGTGTTTCCAACATTTGTAACATTTATGCCTCTAATCTTTATACTAACCTTTTATTTTAGTTTTTAACACATAAATAAAATGAGGCTCGGTGAGTTTCTATCAACAGATAAAGTTAGCGAGATTATAAATTATTTGAAATTTACACCCACATCTCCCAAAAATGGCTACATTCTTAGAAGTGGTCTTGCTACCGCAAAGGGTGTGTACATTAAAGATGATGTCTCCGCCATATAAAACTGCCTTTTATTGTGAAATACTTATGAATGGATTGTATTTTTAGTTGTTATATATTTTTTGATATATTCTTTTTGTAATGTAATCTTATATTACTCATTTTTTTAGACTGCCACCCCACTATTTTGAGGGACACAGAGGCAGGAATCATGGCTGATTCATGTTTGTACCCCAGTGCCTAGCAGTGCCCATTACATAGTCAAAAATCAATACACGTTTATAGAAAATAATTTTATTTTTAAAATAATGCAGTCATGTTGCACCATAGTTCAAAATCCTACAATGTCTTGTGGCTTCTAATCAATTCCAAAACCTTGTCCTCACTTATAGGTGCCTTACAGAGTGGCTCCATGTAAATCACCTTTCCCACTAAAATCCAAAATAGTCCTTTACTTCAGGCATCTGGTTGATCTCACCATCTCAGAATACCTATGTTAATTTCCATTTCTTCCCCATTAAGTATAGCTTTTATCATCAAAAGTTTCTTTATGAAATTTTCCTTCAGTTCTTGGAGCACATTGATTTTTCTTTCTTCCTGAGCCAGCAGTTAGGATTGTTTAATTTTAGAGGTGCAAATGATCTTAGACTTGATCTAGGTTAAACCCTTCATTTAATAATGAGGAAATGGATGGCTAGTGAGGTTATGAAACTTTCCCTTAGAGAATTCTTAATGTCTGTGGCTCACATTTTAGTTTTCAATTTTGCATTCCTCTTTAATTTTGTACCAATGGGATTAAAAGCTCCTGTGGAGCTAGAACTAGCAGTAGATTCAGCAATTTATTGAATAAATATTAATTAAGTTCCAACTATGGCCCAAGCAATATTCTAGAATTTAGAGATGCAAAACTACTAGAGATATGAGTTTTGTTTTTATATAACTATAGTCTGTGGATGATACAGATATTAACCAAATAATTACAAAATAACTATAGATTATTATATAATTAAAATTGTGATAACTCTTATGAAAGAAAACTAAATAATATTATGGAAAAAGACACTAGAATATTTAGTCCAGGCTGGAAGAGAAGGAAACAACTTCATGAAGAAGTGACATTTCAACTGATAACCTGAAGAATGAATACGAATTACGCAGGAAAATTTATTCATAAACAAAGAAATTTAAGTTTCAAAAATTGAGCCTGAGAGTCATTTGGAATTTTACAGAAAAAGAGAGAAACCCAGTATGGTTAGAGAAATCGAGTGACGGGAAACTGAGGCAGGAAACTGATTAGGCAAGAACACTATTAAACCCTATTGTGCTAAGTTTGTCATTGAATTTCTATCATTGAGGATTTAAAATCTTATTCAAAGTGCAATAGAAATCTTTGGGAGTGTTATTACAGGGAGTTATGCCATTATTTTTACATTAAAAACATTTGCTATGAGTTTTATATATATTTTTCTTTTTCTTAAAAACATAAGCAAAATGGAAATGGGAGCCCCTAACCTAGACTGGGGAAGAGAAGCAGATAGTTTGGCTAAACTGGCAGCTGTAGAGATGGAGAGTTATATACGAATACAGGAAGTTTGAGTGGGTGGTATACATAAGACTTGATACTTACAGAGACAAGGAAATGTAATAGATATTTCCTATTTTCCAGTATCCCATTGGATGAAAGAAGATGATATTTGTGACCTTCAGACAATTGAGGAATAAGGATGATCAAAATTTCAGATGTAGGCCTACTATAAAGATTGAGATGTTTGTGAGATATCCAAGTGAATACATTACATATTAAAAGAAGATTGGTGATATAGTTAAAGGAATATAAACCTGAGAATTATTGGCATCATAATCAGTATTTATCCAGGAAACCAAACAAAATCACTAGGAAAAGAACATCAGCTATAATCTTAATGAATATAGATATTTTGAGGTGAAGTAAGTAGAAATACCAACAAAAGAGTCTGCCAAATACCTATCATGCAAGGTGAAAAACCAATATATGATACTATCAGGAAAGACAAGAACAAATAGTATATATGACATATAGTTGAAATTTTTTTAAAAAGGATGTTTTAATGATAAATGAATGGAACTATTCATCTATATTGAATGTTGCCAACAAGTCAATTAAGATGAGATCTGAAAAGGATTCATTGAATTTGACAATAAGAATATCAATGATGACCTAACAAGCGTGGTTTTGGCAATGGGGACAGAAGAAATGGAAGCATAAGTATATCAAATTCAAGTTGGTAGAAGAATGAATAGGCGCTAACTTATAAAACTAACCAAAATTAGTATTCAGAATATACAAAGAATATCTACATATTAAGAATAAAACAAACATTATTCAACAGAAAAGTGGAAAAAATATCAATGAGTAATTCATAAAACAGGAATCTTAATGCTAAAAACATAATGAAAAGATGTCAAAATAATAGTCAGAAAAATGTGACAGTGAAACAACGAAATACTGTGGTAGGCAGCTTCTAAGATGGCTTTAGATGATGCCCACTCCCTGGTATTTATGCTTCTGTGAAACTCCAGCTCCTTGTATGAGGATGGACCCAGTTACTTGCTACTAATGAATAAAATATGAAGAATAGAGGGCAGGGCGCGGTGGCTCACGCCTATAATCCCAACACTTTGGGAGGCCGAGGTGGGTGGATCACTAGGTCAACAGATCGAGACCATCCTGGTCAACATGGTGAAACCCTGTCTCTACTAAAAATACAAAAATTAGCTGGGCATCGTGGTGCAGCCTGTAGTCCCAGCTACTCGGGAGGCTGAGGTAGGAGAATTGCTTGAACCCAGGAGGCGGAGGTTGCGGTGAGCCGAGATTGTGCCATTGCACTCCAGCCTGGGTAACAAGAGTGAAACTCCATCTCAAAAAAAAAAAAAAATATGAAGAACAGTATCAAGAAATCTTTTTCTGAGATAAGGTTACCAAAAGACTGTGAATTTTGTCTTGCTCATGATGCTTTCTAACTCTCTTGCTTGCTTTGAATGTAATCAGCTGCCATACTGTTAGCTGCCCTATAGAATGGTGCTTGTGGCAAAGAACTAAGGGAGGCTTCTTTCCAATAGCCAATGAGAATCTGAGACCCTCAGTATAACAGGCATTAGAAACTGAATCCTGCTAATAACCACATGAGTAAGCATGAGTGACTCTTCCCCACTAGAACCTTTAGATAAGAGCCCAGCTACAGCTAAGTTCTTAATTGCACCCTATGAAAGAACTTGAGGCAGACATACACATTTAGACCAAGCCTGGAATCATGATCCACATAAATTGTAAGATAAATCCTTCTGTTTTAAGTCATTTACATTTTGGGGAAATTTGTTATGCAGTAATAAATAACAAATATGGGAACCATTTTATACTCTTCAAATAAACAAAAGTAAAGTTGAAGATGCTGTACCTTCAGGCTACCAACCCCTCTTCTAAATAAATACTTTTATTTGAGCAAAGAAATATAAATAAGTGTGCACATTGTAGGATTGCTTATATGAATGAAAAGCTAGACAAACTAAATATCCATCAACATGTGAATGGATAAATACACTTTGATATATTCATGTTTTGGAACACTAATGGTAACACAAGCAAGCTAGATCTGCATGTATTAACATAAAGTACAAAAGTATAATAATACTTTGATATAATTTATGTAGATATAATAAAAAATATAAATTATGCTTTTATATCAATATGAGATTAAAAGATTATATACTATTTATGAGTAGATACAAATATTATAAACTATAAATATTAGGGTGGAAAACATATATATCTAGCTTATGAAAATAGTCAACCACTGGAATGAAAGAATGAATTAAATGAGGTGAACTTTAGCCATGTGTGTAACATAGTATTTCTTTGGGAGAAAAGAGCCTAAGAAAATTTCACAAAATATCAACATTAATTAAACCTGGGGAAGGTGAGCATATAGCTATGTATTATATTATTCTCTTTGCTTTTCAATATATTGAAGACAGTTCATAATATTTTAAACTTTGAGAATTTTGAATCAGAATTAGGTAGAGACGGTGTTTGTAGCAAACACTTTCAAGAAGTTTGATGATAAAAAACAGGAAAATATTATAGATAGCTGAAGAATTTGTAAAGTCAAGAAAGAAGTTATTGCTTTTTTAAAATTATGCTTTAAATATAAAAAACTAGAATATGTGTGGATGATAATGAGAATAATTTGTGCTAATATAGAAAACAAAGTTGAGAAAATAAAGGGGAAAAAGAAGAGGGGACCTTCTTTCTAAAAAGAAGTCCTTGGGAACATTGGAAAAAATGGAATTCTTCCCAATGTGACTTCTGAAGTGAAATGTAAAATTGCAGTCATTACCAGGGCGTACATTTCTCCCACTATAATGCAAGATGAAAAGATAAGATTGGTACAGATGCAGAAAAAATATTTTCTACTTAGGATTTATGACAAATTGAAAGTATGAGGCACATCCACAAAAATAGAGGGAACAGAAGGGACAGTTTGCAATCTGAGGAAGGTAAAGAAGATATGAAACAGTATTTACAGAAAATGAGACTGAAAGCTCAATAGAGAAAAGTTGCAAAATTTCTGGGAAGTGTTGTAGAGACATTTGAATCTATGGTGTTATCAGTCTGCCTAATTATTTATGAAAGAAATACTGGTAGCAATGACTAATACATTTTATCAAAAATATAATCTAGTGGTTTGAGAAGATTGGGATAGTATGTTTTCTTAATGTGTTTCTATTCAAATATTTAAATGCTGAGCTTAACTGTAAGAAAATGGTGCACTGTATTTTGCTACAAACACAGTCATCTAAGACAAACAGAAACTTTCATAATCTTAAAAATATTATTGGCCGGGGTCAGTGGCTCATGCCTGTAATCTAGCACTTTGAGAAGATGAGGTGGGTGGATTGTTTGAGCTCAGGAGTTCAAGACCAGCCTCAGCAACATGGGGAAACCCTGTCCCAACAAAAAAATATTAAAAATTAGCCAGGCCTGGTAGCATTTGCCTGCAGTGCCAGCTCCTTGGAGGCTGAGGTGGAAGGACTGTTTGTGCCAAGGAGGTTGAGGCTGCTGTGAGCCATGATCATCACAGCATTCCAGCCTGGGTGATACAGCAAGAGCTTGTCTCAAAAAAAAAAATACATATATATATATATAGTATATACATATATACGTATATATTTTATACGTGTATATATATAATATATACACATACATATACACACACAGACACATATATAATTTAATGTATTGTGAATTTTTGTGGTAAATAAAAATAAATCAAGATAAACAAGTCTCAGAAAGGCTAAGTAATGTGAGAACCTGGCTAACACAACAATAAATCAATCCTAGAGTTTTCCAAATTATCTAGGAAAAAAATGTCAATTTCCATAATTTATGGTTTATCGTTCAATAGTTTCTTAAATTTTTCCTGTTAGTTTATGTGTGCTTTATTTTTAGAGTATTAAGATTTGTTACTAAATACATTCTGCTGATCTACATGACATCTGGATTTCTCGAAGGTGAGATTTAGGAAAGAAATCATCTAAGACAGCAAGGTGAAATGCCAGAACAAAATTTATTTTATTCTTAACTTGACTAAGGATATAAAATGCAGCCAAATGAATACTTGATTGAGTCACTAAGCTGAAATTCTAGTCCTGGCATTAGCCTGGGCAAGTCCCTGAATTCCTCTGGATATCTTTGTCACAAAAGTAGGGGATTAAATTATCTCCTAAATCCTACTATTTGTAAATTTTCTATTCTTCACTTCAATAGAATTTGGGAAAGAAGAGTTTCAATAGGCCCAGCTATTTACAGTTTTCTACTACACAAAGAGAAATACCCTCAACGCGGCCAGATGGTGTGGAGGATTAACATCTTTTTGACATCACTGTCTTCGTACTCTCAATTCTTGCTTTTACTAGGTTGCTTCCTTTCAGGTTTAGAGACAGAAAGAATTTAGAAGCAAAAGTGAATAGAAGCGAAATAAGAGAAAAGTAAGGTGGGGAAAATATGTATATGTTCAATTGGGTGCCTTGATAGCACTGGGTGCCGCTTAGAGTTTAGGGACATAGAAAATGGAGATGGTGATGGACTGGAATGCTAAAGACAGGATGCCAATAAAAACGTGCTTTAGTATTTGCAATTCTTCTTAGCCCAAGTTTTTGTTAACTAGCATTACTTATATGCACTGCTTAATTTGTTAGAAGAACAATTTAAAAAGTATCAGAGAAAAGGATGTCAGGAAAATTAAAAGTAGATGGCAAAAAAAAGGATTTCTAGGAGAGCACCAAGCAACTGGTCTTATAATTACCCCATTAATATGTAATAGTAACAATTGACCTGACAGTCAGGAATTAAATGAGGTATGAGAAAGAGAATATTCTATGAATACAGTAGTTCTATTTTGGTTCAGCTCTAATAATATTCCCTTTACAAAATATACCTCTACTGAACAAGTGCAAAATTTTCCCTCAATTTTCATGTTACCAGGCTCCATACCCATGTTGGAAAAAGACTGAATGATTAGGAAACTTTTCCAGTACATGTGTACTTTTAAAATGATAAATATAATTGAATACAACCTGCTTAGGCATTTAGGAATAGAATGGTTTTCTTACATAGTTGATTGGATAACATATTTACTGGGACTTGAAAAAAAAGAACTGCTTATCTGTGCCTTAGGATATTGTTAGACTCTTTGAAATATAAAAGAATTTTGAGAGGGTTTTTCTTTTTTTTTTGTATTTAGAAATCTCTTAAGATTCATAATATGAATAATAATAAAGTTGACCTTACTGTGCTCATCTCTTTTATTTTGTGAATAGATTCAATGTTTGGTGCATAGAATCTACTTAAAATTATTTCTAAATGTGGAGAAGAAGCTCTTGCTGGTCTTTGCACCTTGCATGTGTGATGTGAACACAAGCCCAGGAATGCAGGCAGGCTTTAGAAGCTGAAAAGCACAAGGTGAAAAGTCTCTCCTGGAGCCTCCAGAATGCAACAGTTCTACTGATACTTTAAGCTTAAACACCAACAACAGAAACTTAATACAGATATTGGTACTGGAAGTGGGGTGCCGCTGTAACAAATGCTAAACCTGTAGAAGCTGCTTAAGGATTTGGTAATGGGAAAAGGCTGAACTAATTTTGAGGAACAGGATTTTAAAAGCCTCCATTTCTTTGAACAGGCTGTTAGTAGAAATCTGAATATTAAAGGCATTGCTTGTGAGGGCTTAGCAGAAACTGAGGAGCATGGTACAGGAAACTTACATCATCTTACAGAAAACCTAAATTATCATAAACAGAACGTTGGTGAAAATATAGATTTTAAATGTGCTGCTGCTGAGAGCTCAGAAGGAAATTAGATACATGTTATTTAAAACTAGGGGATAATGGACCCTTGTTACATAGTGGCAGGAAACAGCTGAATTGTGCCCTACAGTTATAAGTGGAAACAAAACGTATAAGCTATGAACTTGGGTATTTAGGAGATTTTCAGGCAAAGGGTTAAAGGTGGGCCTGGTTTCATCTTGCTACCTATTGTAAAATGCAAAAGAAAAGAGATAAATTGAGGGAACTGTTTAGCAACAAGGAACCAATATTTTATGATCTGTTAAATTATCGGCTTATCTTGATTGCAAAAGATGCTAAAATTAGGAGCTACATTGGCAGGAGAATGTGCTTTAGACTAGAAAGCCAAAGATGTGGTTCCACAACCTTTGCTAGTGCCTTAAAAGGATAAAAACTGCAGAGTACTCAAGAACAGAGAGGACTCTGTGAAGAGATTAGGCAAGTAGCTGATGAATTCCTTAACCATCTCGGCAGAACCCAGGAAGAAAGACAGGATTATTTAGGAAAGTTCTTTGGAGGAACCTCTTGACTAATGGAGTAAATCTTTGTGATATACATGAGGAAGCCAAGAGATTCTTAAGCATGTTTTATCAGCAGGAACATTGCCAGCTTGAATTGAAAGAAACACAAATAGGACAGAATGAAAGAAGGCTGTCAGACTCCCAAAATTATACAGGGAGGGAAAAGCCTAATAGAACGGCTCAGCTGCAAGCATACCTACTTTTCAAGAAAAAAAGAGGAGAATGACTCATGGCAGAGCTGCACTCCTAGATGATGGAGGCAAGAGCCACACAGGATTATTCCAAGGTCTTGAAGCTTAATGGAGTTTTATTTGTATTTCTACAAAGTTATATATCTAAATTTGCTTGGGACCAATAACTCCTTTTTCTTTTTCCTTTTGTTTCCTTCCTCCCTTTCTTTTTTAAAATAGGAATATCTATAACTTATATATCATTCCTGTCACACCATTCATTGTATTTTGAGTGCAGACAATTTGTTATCTAGTTTCATCAGTCTACAGATGGGGTGAAATTTTGTCCTAGGATAGATCACGCAAGATTCTCAACTATACCTGAATTATATGATTTAGATTATTATATTTGGTACTTTTGATCTGACGAAATTTAGATGAGACTTTGGACTTTAAGTTGATGTTTTAATGGAATGAGGCTTTTATGAATGTTGAGATGGTTTTAACATATTTTGCATGTGGATAGATGTAAATCCTTGGAGGCCAGTGGCTGGACAATACTAAACTGAGTAATGCCCATCCTCAAGTAAGTACACATCTTAATATCTGGAGCCTGTGAACGTTACCTTAATGGGAAAAAATTTTGGTAAATGAGATTAAGTTAAAGATTTTATTATGAGAAGATTATCCTGGATTATTTAGGTGAGCCCAATGTAATCATAAGGATTCTTATAACAGGGATGTAGAGAGGTCAGGCAAAGAGAAGCAACGTGATGACAGAAGCAGAGATTGAAGTGATGTGGCACAAGCCAAGGAATGCTGGCAGCTCTAGAAGCTGAAAAATATAAGTAATAGATTCTTTCCTGCAGCCTCTGAAAGAAATAAGTTAGCAGGCTGATTTCAGCCCCTAGAAATAGAAAACTAATACAATATTTTTTTTCTTGGTCCATAAAATCTTCATAGATTATTTTTATATATAAAACAAATATGACGTATAGCAGTTTCCAGTTGGAATAGCACTGTAAACATTCAAGTACATACACTGCATTTATCCAAACAACTTCTCAGATAAACAACACATGTTTTCATATGGAAAACAAATGCAGAATAATTCAGTTACACCTAGAAGCAAGTAAAAATTACTAGGATATGTATTTTTAAAGTTCATATTGAATTTGTTACCCTCTGAACTTTCATTTGAGGAGTTTTTCAGGTAATTACATATTTTCTTAATAATCTCTCATAGATGCAATGCTCCATATCTAATTTTCAGACTCTAAAATATGCTAAGTACTATTTTAAAATAAAGGTTCATAAAGCTCAAAAACTCATTATAACTCACATTCATTGATAACATAAATATATGTCATCTGTCATATTGTACTGTGCTTTAATATGAGGTATAAAGGAAGTAATAAAATATAAACGTTTGGGTCAGTACAATGTTAATAATTATTATTAATTATACATGTTGTAGACTATCCTTGTGTCCCTGAGGTTGCTATGTGCTATATAGACATACCTTAGCTAGTTCTAACAATGGTTTACAACACATATTTTATTACAGTTTAATTTTTTTTAGTTTTTTGAGATGGAGTTTCACTCTTGTTGCCCAGGCTGTAGTGCAATGGTGTGATCTCAGCTCACTACAACCTCCACTTCCCAGATTCAAGTGATTCTCCTGCCTCAGCCTCCTGAGTAGCTGGGATTACAGGCATGTACCACCACACCTGGCTAATTTTGTATTTTTAGTAGAGACAGGGTTTCTCCATGTTGGTCAGGCTGGTCTCGAATTCCTGACCTCAGGTGATCCACCAGCCTCAGCCTCCCAAATTCTGGGATTACAGGTGAGAGCCACCACACCCTGCCTATAGTTGTTTTATAGGAAACTGTAGTAATAATCTAATGGTTTTATAGATGATTATGGTAGTTGTCATCAATGGGCTACTATCATCAAAGCTCACAGTTGATCTACTATGCCATATTGTTCCTTTCTGAATCTGGAGAGAAAAGAGGTTCTGCTATATTTTCAGACAAATAATTCATATTTTCCCAATATAGACAATCTTATGGTTTGAATGTCTCCGTCATAACTCGTGTTGAAACATAATTCCCAATGTGTCATTATTAAGAGATGAGGCCTTTAAGAGGTGATTGGATCACGAGAGCTCTGCCTTAATGAAAATGTTAATCCATAAGTAGATAAAAGGATTAATGGGTTATCGTAGGAGGAGAACTGGTGGCTTTATCGGAAGAGGAAGACAGACCTGAGCTGGCATGTTATACTCAGCCCTCAAGCCCTGTGATACTCTGAACTGTCTTAAGACTCTTCAGAAAGGTTCCACCAGCAAGAAGGCTCTCACCTGATGCAGCCCCTCAGTGTAAGACTTCTCAGGCTCTAAAACTGAAATCAATAAATTATACAATTTCTAAATTATATGATTTCAGATATTCTGTTATAAGCAACAGAAAGACTAAGAAAGATAAAAAGCATAATTCTAAAAATATAAAAACCCACACTCCACCTTTGATTAAATGCAATAATAACTCCTAATGTTCATTCTGGGCAAATGGGTAAAAACACTCTACAAAACTCTGTTTTGCACTTTTATGCTATTTTGTCATCATCAGAGACGCCACAGTTTGGACAACGTGGTTCACCAAATTGAAAACAAGCTAGATAAAATTAATAGGCTATTTACCAGCAAATAAAAATTTGACTTTATAATCATTATCCAATTATATTTCATAAAAACTTTGAGGCGAGTAAGCCAAACATTTTGACTTTAAAGATGAATGGTTTCAAAATTTCTAATAAATTAACTATCTACATTCTTATTGAATTTGCTACATGGCCATGCTTTTATCTTGTAGTTTGCACCAGAAAAAAAAATACTGAATTATTTTAACACCTAACTTTTCCCTAAGGAATTTCCTGGCTGAATCACAGATGTAACAAATACTGACTTCTGTTATCATTGTTTTCCCTTGGTCTTTGAAGTCATATTAGCATGTGTTGTACAAATAAAATTAATTTGTGCTAATCACCATTCTGGGTATTTTGCATATATCATTACTATTCCTCATAATATAATCGAAACAAGGAGGAATTCCCTTTTATAGATAAGGAAAATACAAAATGATCGCTAATTTATCCAAGGTAGACTAGCTAATAAAAGGCAGATTTGGGATTCTAATTCAGGTTACTCTGCCTCAAAACATTACCCTGTGTCCACTAATGGCATGGCTACAGAAAACACAAATAAACTCCATTCTGCATGTGTAGATAAGGAAGAAAACAATCTATACACATCGATTATGAACAGATACATAATTTATATCCTTTAGAGTGTCGCTATCACTTTGTAGCAAATATGTATCACTATTGATTTATTATGTTTTGTGTATAGAAGGGCAATTGTTTAGAGAAACAACTCATAATAAACAGGTCAAGATCTTTAAAAGCCAGATTTAATCTGAGATAATAGGTTATTTTCTTCTTTTATTAATGACTAACTAGTGATGGAATTTTTGTTTTTTATCATAACTCAGAAAATTGACTAAAACACCAAAAGCTTGGCAACAAAAGCCAAAATAGACAAATGGGACCTAATTAAACTCCAGAGCTTCTGTACAGCAAAAGAAACAATCATTAGAGTGAACTGGCAACCAACAGAATGGAAAAAATTCTAGCAATCTACCCATCTGACAAAGGGCTAATATCCAGAATCTACAAAGAACTAAAACAGATTTACAAGAAAAAAAACAAACAAACCCATCCAAAAGTGGGCAAAGGATATGAACAGACCCTTTTCAAAAGAAGACATATATGAGGCCAACAAACATAGGAAAAAATGCTCATCATCACTGATTATTAGAGAAATGCAAATCTAAACCACATTGAGATACCACCTCATGCCAGTTAGAATGACAATCATTAAAAAATCTGGGGACAACAGATGCTGGAGGGATGTGGAGAAATAGGAACACTTTTACACTGTTGGTGGGAGTGTAAAATAGTTCAACCATTGTGGAAGACAGTGTGGCACTTCCTCAAGGACCTAGAAATAGAAATTCCATTTGACTCAGCAATCCCATTACTGGGTATATACCCAAAGGATTATAAATCATTCTATTAACAAGACACATGCACACGTATGTTCATAGCAGCACTGTTTACAATAGCAAATGCCCATCAATGATAGACTGGAGCAACCCAAATGCCCATCGATGATAGACTGGACAAGGAAAATATGGCACATATACACCACGGAATACTATGCAGCCATAAAAAATGATGAGTTCATGGTGTCCTTTGTAGGGACATGGATGAACCTGGAAACCATCATTCTTAGCAAACTGACACAAGTACAGAAAATCAATCACCACATGTTCTCACTCATAGGTGGATGTTGAACAATGAGAACACATGGACACAGGGAGGGGAGCATCACACACTGGGGTCTGCTGAGGGGGCCAAGGGAGGGACAGCGGGGGTGGGTAGGGAGGTTGGGGAGGGATAACATGGGGAGAAATGCCAGATATAGGTGATGGGGGATGGAGGCAGCAAACTACATTGCCGTGTATGTACCTATGCAACAATCCTGCATGATCTGCACATGTACCCCAGAACCTAAAATGCAATAAAAAATAAAAGAAAAAAAGAAAAAAAAATTTCCTTAATAAAGGTTTAATTTAGTACACATTTAAATTTTAAGCCAGCAGAGTTTTCTGCCTTACAAGTGTCTATTTTAGGATAGAATAAACACCAGTCAGCTGACTTATTTTTAAACAAGCTATGAAAATTTATTATGAAAATATTATTTCTTCTAGTACAAAAAGACTGAAATGTAAATTTTTGGTAGGATTTCTGATAGCTACAATAAATATAAAATATGGAGATATTAAAAGCATTATCTACTCTTGTAAATACTTGGAAGATTTTAATTTTAAAAAGGTTACATGTCTTTCACAAGGTAAACATAGTAACGCAGAGGAAAATGTCTCTCATTACTATTTAGCTATATTCCTACTTTATAAGTTTGATTTATGCTTTTACAAGAATTGCTGTATCAATGAATTTCAATACATAGCTTGAAGGCATAAGTTTGACTTCCAACTGCTTTTTCAGTCATCTTTATCTTTCAAATACTTAGAACATAAATTAGGCTAAAATTATTATCTGGAATTCTATTGTGCTTTACAAGCATGCTGCTTCTTGGTATTCCAATTAATTATGTTCCTTAGAATTTTTAGTCCATACTGTGGTACAGGTGCCCCATATGTTCAAGTTAATTGTAATTTTACAAGGGAAAATACACCAAATCCAGAAAAGGAATTACATCTATGAATTTCTATATATTGATATAGACAGATAGATACAGATATGGATATATTTGAAAATATAAACATATTTGTCATGCAGGATTCTTTCTTTCTCAAAATCAGTTTGTACTTCAGTTTTACAACCTGGTTCTTATGGAAAATGATTAGGTACAGTTGGAGTCAACTGCAAATAAACTAAGAAATATAATGTTAGATAATAGTGGTATAGATTTGGGTAGCTGACATCAATAAGCAGGGATTTTGCTCTTATCTTTGCAAATCCCATAATTATTTTTTGAGACTAGAACTGGCAGTGTGATACCAATCTCTGGCATCAGAGTTTGTGTCAAAATGTGATACAAAATATTAATTTCTAAGAAAAGTTTTAGCCATCAATTAAGAATAAATAAACCCTTTGTGGCAGTTTGATTCTGAGTTAATTTGCATTCAGCTGGAGCCCATCATATAAAAAGGAAGGGTGTATTCTTGATTTCCTCCCCTTTCAGGGAGTCTCCCCTCTATTACAGTGAGTTTTTTTTAATGAGGCACACCATTAGGACAGCATGAGACATACAGGGGGACAAAAGATACATTCTATGAGCAAACGTAATTTAATTTAATTTCCTCTGGGGGAAGCCAACAATTTATTGATGTTCTGGCATTTCTAAGAATGGGGTACTAGATAGACTTGAAGAACTGACTTCTGAAATAAAAGACAGGAAAACTAATGGTCAAGAAAGAGAGTGAGTAAGTAATTACTGGAAGGACTTTGTTACTGTTGACTTTACCTAATAGATGGCCTCAGCAGGTTTTCATTAACCTGGTCCATTTATATTCATATTAGATGGCAGCTAAAAAATACTAGGCAGCTAGGAATGACTCCTCTATTTTTAGGAAGCAATGTATTTCTATAATGAATATTCAGTACAGGAGCATAAGGGAATTTGAAATATTGTTTTCTAGTGTTCCTCTGATTTAGGTCCAGAATTTATGATGCTGTGCTGTAGGTTGAACTGTCCCAGTGACCAGATGGAAACAGAATTTCTCTTCTGCTTAAGTAGAAGAAAAGGAAAATAAAGAAAAAAAAGTTGGCCAGGTAATCAGCCAAAACACACACACACACCCACGTTACAAGGCATTTTGTCAGATACCTTGAAGTCTGCCATAGAAAAATAGGCATGAACCCAGCCCTGAAGGATCCTATAGTTTTAGTATGTCAAAGCAAATGCGGGTGTCAATTAATTTCTGTACTGCATGATAATAACTCCAGGAGCTGCGTCTAGACTTCTTAGCAGTATTTGCCATTATTAATTTTTCTATTCCTTGGAACACTTTTATGCATTATTTTGGCTTCTTCCATTTTTGTGTGTGTTTCTAGGCAACCTGGGCAAACTTCCTGATTCATATGGCTTCTATTTCTTCCCCAAACTCCATCTTCAACCTGAATGTCTTCTGTACTCCAGAATCCTTTATCCATCTGTCCCTGGACCTCTCCATGTGAATATCATATCGACAACTTGAATTCAGCATTTCTAACATGGAATTCATAATTTTTTGTATAAGTCTGGCACTTGTCTTATAATTGATAGCTCAGCAAATATCATGAATATCCTTTCATTTTTCCAAATGACAATATGGTCATTATATCTAACTCCTCATTCCTTCCTTCAGAAATCTTGTCAACCAGCACATTGTCTGAATTCTATAACTCCTCTGTCAGATTTTTGGTTCAAGTCATATTTCCTTGTTTAGATTAATGGAAATACAATCCAACTACTCCCCCCATTGATTTTTCTACAGAGCAACTAAGAGTAACTTTTCTAAAACTGGCATTTGATAAACTCACTACTCTACATAAAAATCATTCAATGACTTCAATCCTCTCAGAATCGAGTAAGAATCTATGTGAAGAATTGCATGATGCTCTATGGTCTGGACCCTTTTTCATCTCTTACTTATCCATATATTTTACTCTAAAATTTGAGTACGCTAAACTACTGTGAATTCCCCATGCTTCTGCTTGCTACAAGGAATTTAAGTATACTGTTTTCTCATCCTATAACTTCTTTTGTCCTATTCTTTCTTCCACTTTAACATATTCTGACTTATCCTTTCAGCATGAATTTGTCATTGTTTTCCAGGAGAAGCTTTCTCTGGCAGTCAGCTTCATCCAGAGACTGGCTTACCTTTCCATCATAAGGGCTCCCATTACCCCTGTTCTTAACCTACTGTAGTATTTGTCAGAGTACTCAGGACCCATTAGAGTCATGAGTCCCTCCAAAAGGGGGATATGTTCTGAGAAATGTGTGCTTAGATCATTTTGCCATTGTGAAAACATCATAGAATGTACTTAGGGAAACTTACATGCTACAGCCTACTACACGCCTAGGCTATATGGTGCAGCCTGATGCTCCTAAGCCACAAACCTGTACATTATGTCACCGTACTTAACACTGAAGGCAACTGTAACACAGTGGAAAATATTTGTGTATCTAATCATATAAAAATATATTATACCCTTATGAGACCACTGTCATATATGCAGTCTGTCATTATGCAGCAAATGACTATACATAATTTGTGGGGCTCAGTGCCAAGGGAAAATGAGAGACCCATTGTTCAAAAATTATCAAGAATTTTGAGAGGGTGCTAGAAGAGCATTTGACCAAGTAGAGAGCTCTTTTACATACTGGGAACTTTGAAACTATGCAGCTCACACATTTACCAGGCTCTGTAAGCGTGCATCTTGCTGCTTATTCTGTCTTTATTGCTCACTAAATTATAACCGTGAAAGTAGAGTCTTTTTGTCCTACCCCCCATTACTTCTTCAGCAAGTAGCATTTTTCCTTGTTCATGATTATTACTCAGAAAATATCTGTCAATTCAATTCTCCATTCTGAGAAAAATAAATCACTATGTGGCCATTAGTTTTCGGGCAACATCTGCAAAAAGAGAGGGTTTGTCCACATGTTGTAACTGGACACCTCCAGGACTATGATTAAATTGAAGCTTCTTTTAATCTATAACCATTCCTAAATTTATTAAGGATATTAAGTAAAGGTATGCATTATAAAATCTAAAATTATTTGTAGTAAGAGCAATTAAAATATAAATATTTAATATATGTATCAACTATAGATTTACATGAAAATGGATAATAATAATAATTCAAATTCTTCCAATAATTCAAATTTCAGTGGAATGTGGATACTGCTGTGTTGGTCACTGAGCTGCAACGGCCTCCAGCAGCACAATGCTTTGTGCAGATTGTGTGAAAAATTTCTAGGAGTACTAGATTTAGCCTTACACAGATAATTTGCTTCTTTCTTAGTCTATTTGCATTCCTTCCCAATTTTGTTTTTTACTTAAATAACTTATTTCTAAAGGATTCATGTCAATGCCCCCTCCTCAGTCCACTTGGGATTTTAGATTCACTCTGCTTTTCCCACATTCTCTTGAATTTGCTGCCACAAATACTTATCCAAACTCTGTAGATGGATAAAGGATTCTAGAATGCAGAAGACATTCAGGTTGTATATAGAGTTTGGGGAGGAAATAGAAGCCACATGAATTGAGAAGTTTGTCCAGGTTGCCTAAAAACACAAATAAATTGAAATAGGAATTGGTATCCAAATACCTATCCTAAACTCTGCAGTTCGACAAAAAGAGGGGAACTTTGAGAATGTTGAGTGCAGCACAAGATTGCGGAATGTGAATTCCTCAGCTAAGCGGTCCAAGGTGTGCCATTTCTCTCCCTTCCTCCTCCTTTTCCTTTACCTCTCTATGCCTTGGTTTTTTCACCTGCAAAATGATATACTGGGATTCTACAACTTTGATGTTCTTTCCAGCTTAACCACTGCATCATGTGCCTGTTAGTAGAAGAGGCTGGGCCTTGGGAGAGAAGCAGAAGTCAGATAAATGAAAGGGAAAGGGGAGGGAGGGCACTGAGGAAGACCTGGCCTAAGTGAGTGCCCTGCACATAGGTGACTGTTTGAGTGAGCCTGCCCTGGTGACCCAGCTGCTGTGCCACAAACATGGACTGAGTGCATAATGTGCCAAGCTCTGTTTTAAGAGCTTCTTGTGTATCGATCATTTACTCATCCCAACAATCATTCTTATTTTATTGATAGGGAAATTAAATCCATGGCTAGTTAGTGATTGATTCAGGATCCCAAAATCATTCAGTTTGACCTCATGTTATTCCTGGGTCCCCATGATTAGGAAATCTCTAAAATTGCATTTTGAAGAATTAGGGCTCATGATCATTAGATTCTTTCAAAAAAAAAAAAAGCACAATTTTCTCTTTTAGACAATTTTTGAGAACAAATGGTGCTCTTTGGAAAGCACAGTGAACATGAAGATATAATTTTTACAAAATTTAAACAGGAAAGGAACTACTAAATGACAATAAATGAGAAAGACATCTTGTTACTTATTTTCTGGACCTCTTATTCCTGCAGATGATTACATTCCATCTCTTTCCTTTATTTCTCCTGCTGTATAATTTTTCACAGGCTTTGTTCTACACACTCATTATCTTTGGTATTCCTTTATATAGTTTTTTTTTTTTAATTCCTTGTGTCTCTTTTCAGCAGACTGAATAAGGTAAAATTCCTCTAAGTTCTCCATTCAATAATACTTTAAGAAATGATGCCTGATTATTAAACGCCAGCATTGCCACATTGTGGAATGATTGCTCACAATGAACTTTTTAATTTGCACCATGAGAACTATCCCTCTCTTTCATGCCATTTATTTTTTCCCATGCTTATCTTTATTAACTACAATTGTCTACAGCTGCTGAATTTACCAGCAGATTTCAATCCAATCTTGTCACTTAAGGAGGTACATAATATATATAAAGCAGTTTGGCATATCCTGATGCCTCCTGGGGTAAATTTACTGCATGTATATAAAATGGGAAAAGATAAGTCTTATTCTGTCCTCTTGGAAGCTTCCCGGTAATCTAACATGGAAATATGCCTGACCTACTTTAAAAGGGTCATTGCAACATTACCTACTAGTGATAATAATGTCATTATGTGCTGTAATAAGTTCTTCATATTGACGAAATTACTTGATCTTCATAACAAATTTATAAAGTAAGTATTATTATCCTCACTTTGAAGACGAGGAAGGTTTAGAAGTTATATAACTTGACATTTTCATGCCCTTGATATGTGATAAAGCTGATTTGAAACAGGTTTTCCTTACTTCATCCCAATGTTATTATAAATAAAAGCAGCATAGCCTAAACAATAACCATGTCCTCAATCATCCTCACCACAGAAACACATATATCCTTTTAATAATTGTAGTGTCACTGTAATGTTAAAAAAAAAAAAAAGATGAGGTCCTAAATAACATCCTATTCAAAAGCTCAGGGCCAAGGTCAGCTGAAAACATTGTAAAAATAGTTGATTCAATGTTACTGTCAAATTCTACCAGAAAACTAGCTGTGGCCTATATATTCTTCTACTTATTTTGTACTATAAGTAGAATATCTTCCATTTTATGGATGAAAATTTTGTTTATGGATTGAAATAACAAATAAGATAGAATGTATTTACTTCTCCTTGAACTACCTGTATTTCTACCTTATGAAAAAAATCTTATATATCAAAACCTTGCTTTTTACAAATCTATAACTCAAAAATACCCTTGAATATAATCGTTTCCCTTTATCAAATAACTCAACTCATGGTTTACTTGCAAGAGTATTCTAGATAGAACTTTACTGGTTTATTCTTCCTCTCTCATCTTGCATTTTTAGACTCAGTTCAATCATGAGAAAAGACAAATTGCTACTAAAAGTAGGCTTAGAGTAGGAAATACTACACTGTTAAATTTAAAATCGAACATAGGGTGCTTATTTTGATATTTAAAATACAAATATAAATGACCAATAAAGTACTCACATAGTAGAATCACATAAAGTCATCAAATAATCATGATGAAAAGCAGAAATTTTATCACTTTTAATATTGAATAAAATAATTCTGCAATCATAAAAAATATACCTTGTGATTTTGCTTTAAACTTATTTTTGCATTGCTTTTTATTAAGAATTTAATCTCCATATATTCATTCTGGTTTACCATTCTGGACAATTTAAATTATTAATTAGGGTACAACTGAAGACTTAGAACAACTCTGAATACCAGAGGCTTCACCAAAATATATATACCTATAAGCAGTAACGCTACAATCTTCTATTCTGAAATTTTAGGAGTAAGAAAATTAAGATATAATACATCAATTTTCCCCCATAATTTTTCAGCAGACAATGAGGAGGAACTACTATAGTAATTAACTAGCCAGAGATATTCAATTATGAAGGAAGATTAAGAAACTAAACATATAGAAGTTGGCTTGGTGACCACTAACTGAGAGGAGATATGGGTGATTGTTGTCATATTTGAATGATACCTTCAAAGATGAATATTAATAGTTTACCATCTGGTAATGGGCAATAGAATTGAAAAGAACATTCACAAAAATCAATAATAAGGTAATGTAATGCGTATCTTTTGTGTATTGTAGAACTGTCCTTATAAAAAATGTCAGGTTTCTTAATTTTAAGGGTAGTCATTTTTGTAAATAAGCATATCATGTTGTTTTTATTTTTGTTAACCAGACATATTTAAACATAACACGTATCATTTTACCATTTTAAGTGATATTAAAATATATTTTACATGGCATTCTTCAAAATTAGAAATTTGCAGTTGATAAAACTGCCATTTCTTCTCTATATTATTTTAGTAATTAAAAAATAAAGAGTAATCAGCATAAAATTTGTCACCCCATGCATTTTAACTTAAAAATGAATGTGTACTAGCTGTACTATTAGCTAATGGTTTATAAAATAAGGATCATAAAACACAGTAAGTCACCGAATCAGTACAGCATTCCTATCTCTTAAGTAGAGGGTTTCTGTTAGGTTAAATCTCATTTACTTTCCTTGTTAATGTTCTGGAAAGAGGCAGTAAATATGACATTTGTTACTTTCATATTACATTGAAATGTGCACTGGGAATACAATTTATTTCAGAAGCAAATATTAGACTACCTGAAGAAGCACTGGAAAGTAAATATAGATGGTTAAATGTAAAGATAACAATAAATTAAGATGCTTTCCAGAAAAGATGGTAGCAAAATGGGTAATGTCATATGGGACTTGTATACCAGACTAGATCCCGTAAGGCTCATTGGTAATGCTGCATGTAGTGCTACTCAGCCACTTGAATGTCAAACATGCTTGAAAAGAATCAAGAATCATCAGTAGACTACAGAGCTACAGAGTTTCTTCTATAAGAAATAATTGGCACCATTTCTGTGAAAAAGTGGCTACAAATGGCATTCAAAACTAGAAGACTAGGTGGTAAAACCTACAGTACATCAGCAGGCGGAAGGTACGGCACCCTGCACTGTTGTACGCTTTAATATGATGATTACTATCATGATGCTAATGCTGGCTTTTGCTTATGGTGACTTTACCCTCGTTATGTTTGGCACCAATATCTTGTGTTTCTGAGCTGTACAGTATTAAATGCGGTGAGGAGGTAGCATAGTAGGAGCTAGAGAAGCTAAAAGTCAACTCTTGGAAGGACAGGTACTGCTTTCGAAGAGAAAAGCTTAAAGGTCAGTGACTCCATGAAAGCATTCTTACTTTGTGCTTATGTTCACAAGCACATTTAAACTTTTTTGGTGGTGGAGGGTGGTGGGGTCGGGGGGCACTGAAAATTCACTCAAGGAGTGCTTCTGTGGAGTATAGAATCCCTAGGTGCTAGAAAAGCAGTGGTGAGCAAGACAAAAGAATATTCTGCTCTCACACATTTTCCTACTGAGTAAAAACTTTAGACAATTATACAGATGATAAAAATAAAGAACAATGAGTGCTGTACAGGATGCTCAGAAAACCAATAACAGGTTGGCCTAGTGGACCCAAGAATCAGGGAAAGGTGTTTCTGACAAAATGTGAATGAAACCTAAAGGGCTCACTTGGTCCTTAAGTGAGATCCAGACATTACAAAATGTGTTGTAATACTTTAAAAAAAAAAAAAAGTTTGAGGCTATTTTTGCTTTTTAACAGATTGAACAAGTTAGGTCAATCAAAATGGTAAATGGGTTTTGAAATCCACCTATCTTCAAACTATGTTTAATAGTTAGATTTCCATACTCTCTTAAACCCTTTCTTTAATTTCTCTGATTATTTGACTGAGCTGTAGCATATTCCAAATAAAAATTATTCAATAGCAACTGAAATATGTTTGTGAAGAAATTTCAGAAGAAAAAAACAGCTTGGGGCATTAACTCACAGAAGTGATTTTCAAATTTTGAGTACATGTTCTTTACGGTACTTAATACAATTTCTGCTCCTGCACCACTCCTAATGAAATTCTGATTATGGAGGTCTGTGGCTGGGTTCAATATGTTGTCTTTTAAACCAGAACCCAGATTTATTTTGATGCAGGTATTGCAAAGCCACACCATGAGAAATATGGAATTTAGAGGATGTATAACAGAGTTAGCTACTCTTACTTGAAGACAGCAGAGATAATTTATTCTCTTCTCTCATTCTCTGTCTTTCCTTCATCAAAATCCTACTTAACCCATAGGAATTGGGAAGAGGTTTCTCTGTACATAGCCTAAACCTTATTCATAAGCATGAAGAAAGAAAAAAACAGTATTTCCCAGCCTGCCTTCACATTAGAATCATCTGGGGAACTTTAAAAAATTACTGATACCTGGTATGCATTCCTAAAGACACTGATTGGGTCCCCAGTAGTGTTTTAAGTTTCCCAGGTGATTCAAATGCACATCAGGGCTGCCAACCACAGGTAAACATGAAAGACAAACTACCCAGCATTCTTTCTGTTACAGTTTCTTTGTTAAATGCTATAGATGTCTATACATAGGTTTATGTTTGTTTAATAGTAACATCATTTGTAAATGTCGATAGTGAAACCAATGACTAATCACTCCAAGGGCATGAAAGGAGAGTCAGGATTACAATTTTGAGCTGCTTAATATAATGCCTGCGTTTACTTTTAATTAGTTGATTTTCCTTTTCACTTTCAATACAAATTGTTTGTAATTTTTTATATTTAACCTGTACTCTGTAACAACCCTGAATCACCTCTCCAGTGAAATACGCTTCTGTGTGGTGGCGTAGCCTTCCAGCCAAAAGTTCTGTTTTAGAGATGTTATAATTCTCCAGTGTGTAGTACTTGGCATACAGTATGTACTCCATGTTAGGTTTTAAAATGGCCTTCCTAGTAGTGTTTTGCAAGCATATGAATATTTGCTGTATTTTAAACGTTGTTGCCTTCTAAAAGTGTGGCAAATGGAAAATAAAAGTGTCAACACTAGAAATGGTAAAACTGAAGCAAAGTTGGCATTATTAGGTAGCCCAGATGAAATATATTCTTAGTCTCCAAGACACATTCCTTTGTCATCTGCTAATTTACTCTGTGTTAAGAAAAAGATTAAACCAAAGAATATACATAACATCATAGAACGGTACCTTTGAAACTCACACGTAAATATGAGGTTTAGTGTGAGAACAAAAGATAAATTTAGATATTCCTTTAAAAATTGACATTTTTAAAGCTCTGGTAAGATACCTTAAACATTATTGTAACATTCTACTGAAATCCTGTGTAAAAGCTAGCATTTGTTTATTCTCTCCTAGCAGATTGTGAACTCCATGAGACCAGGTGCCTTGTCTATTTCTTTTTAACTTCCATATTCCCAGTGCCTAGAATAGCATTTATTTATCAAAATAATAAAGGAAACCACAAGAGAAAGCCTCGTCCTTAATGTTAAAATTGGTTCCTTCATTCCAAAATTGTAATCTCATATGACCTAGACAATAATATATTGAGATAAAATTTTTCACTAGAAATTTATCCTAATCTTTACATGTAACCCATTTTATTATTATGTGCACAATTGTTGGGCCTCAGGAAACATACCCCAAAGTGAAGGCCTCAGAAGCAAAAGGTTTTCTCTTATCTTCTGCTGCCCTCCTATTTCTCAGTCCCATTCTCCTCCAAGGCTAGCCATAGAAACTAGAATCCCTCTTCCCCAAGGTGAATCATAGAAACCAGAACCCCTTTTCCCAAAAGCCAGCCATAAAACCTAAACATATTACACTAACTTTCCCTGTGCCCTCTCTGTGTAAAAACTAGACATAACAAAATTCTGACCTACCTTGTGTGACTGTAGGTCATAAGACACCCCCATTCCAGGGAGAGTCCTGCCCCACACCCAGAAGGAAGGAGGCCTTCTCCTTTTGCCTGCTGCCATCCATGTAAGACTTGCCTTCCTTCCATGACTGTGAGGCCTCCTCAGCCACGTGGAACTATAAGCCCATTGAACTTCTTTCTTTTGTAAAATTGCCCAGTTACAGGTATGTTTTTACTAGCAGTTTAAAATGAACCAATACAGAAAGACTATGAAGACAGAGATTCTGAGTTACGGGTATGCGGAGAACATCTAAATGATCCTGACAAGAAAATAAAGCTAACTGATAGATGGAGACTGACAGCCTTTAAGGAGAACTTGTGCTTGATGCCAAAAAGAACTAGAAATTGCACAGGGAATTATGGAATCAATGTGAGCTACCGCATAATAAAGGAAAACAAAATTCTGCTAAGGTACCTAAGATGTATTTAAAAAGTCTACTCTATGTTACTGCTTCAAATTTCCTCCTGATGTCTCCATATTTATTAATGGCATCAGCAACTCGGTTTGATATTTTGGTGTCATATCTCCTCAAGTTTCTTCTGAAATTTCTTAGAATCTAATTTTCCTCTTTGTTTCCTAATTGGCATCTGAATTTACTGCTCTTGGCTAAAGCCATAGGAACTATGATTGGACTACTCCCTTCCCTGGATTGCCCAACCCCAAAACATCATCCAAACATTTGCAAAAGTTAATCTCACTAAAATGGATTTGAACACATTACAACTTTGCTTATAAACTTTTGAGGTTTTCTACTGTCCACAGGAAAACGTCCAAATTCCTTGGTATTTCTGACTTCATTCTGCTACATCTGGTCCTGTAACCATACTTAGCTGCTCGATAATTCATGAACACATCACGCACTTTCTGCCGTTTGTCTTTAATCATACTGTTCACACTACTCCTGGTGTGGCATGCTTTATCCTTGCCTGTATGATGGACTCCTAGCATCACAAGAGCAACTCAGCATGCCACCGCTTCTAGGAAATCATTCTAGATTCACAGACAGAATTATTCCTTCCATTCTTATGTCCCTTTACTCAGAATATCTGGGTTCACATTTGATGCCACTGCTATAATCTAGATTTCCTTGGGAAAGCGCAAGAAACAAGGTCACTGTTATTCCCAAGAACCTGCCTCAAAGAATGGTTGTGAGGATTATATGGGTTAATAGAGAAAATTGCTTAAAATAGTGCCTGCAAGATAAGTATTTAATAAATAATATTAATTTTATTTTCAAAACGAATCTATAGGCTTTTCAATGTTACATTGCCCTGATATAGTCTTCTCATGCTAAACTATCAACTAACATGGGAAGTTGACTAAAAGTCAGTGTTTTGTTTGTATTTGGGTTTCTAGTGCCAAAGCAGTATCTGGAATAACTCAGTTTTCAATATTTACTTAGTGCCCATTATTTATACAATTTGATGCTACAGCTAGATTTACAAAGAGATAAATGTGATTGTCCCAGTCTTCTAGTAGCTCATAATATATTTTTGGAAGTGAATAATATAGAGACTGCTAGAAATTATGCTATTTGTTTTCAAAACCAAATGCCAACTAACCATAGAAATTCCTCAGTCCAAAGACAGTGTGAGATGTCAAGGCAGGCACAATCCCTGAGAATAGAAGGAATTGGGGAATATCCTTGAAACAGAAGAACTTAGAAGGATAAAATGATGTTGTATCCTAAAGAAGGTATTTTAAGTGGGCAACACTGGGTAAAATTGGCATGGAGGTAGGAATGACCATGGTTAGATCAATTGGCTTAGGCAGAAGTGTTTGTAGTATCATAGTATAAAACAGTAGTTACCAACTATAATGCTTATAGGCAGTTGAAGAAAATGAGTGAAACAGGTGAGGTATAAGGCAATAAGAATGTGGGACTTCTGACAAACTAGAGGGATGATCCCAGATGAAAGGAGGCAGCTTCTCCTCAGCTATAATGTGACTATTGTTCCCTGGGGATGGGTCTCAAGGTAGCTGGGGCACATGCTTTAAAAAATGAGATCTCTTCTGATTTTTAACTAGGAGTAACTACTGTCAACATTTTATAAAACACTGTGTAAATCCAACAAATTATCCTTACCAAGGACTCCTGGCTGCCAGTTAGTAGCCCTTTGGAAAAGTTTGAGGTGGCCCCATGTAGGTCTAATTCCCAGTGGGGACATTTATAAATCACAGGTTAGTAGGGAGCTATTGAAGGTTTTTGAGCAGAAATGTTATGTGCTCAGAAATGTTTTAAGCAGATTTTTCCAGGAAATTGTTTGAAAGATGGATTATTGGGAAAAAAAAAAAGTCAAGATGCAAAATGTCCAGTGTGGAAATTATTGTCCTAATCCAGGTGTGAGGTATTAAGGCCCAACCTAAGATGTTAGTTGTGGGACTATAAAGGGAGTGATCTCAGGTTCAAAGTAAACCACTTGAGCTTCTAATTTTAGCGGATTCAAATTAGGTTTTTGTCTGCCCAAGTTGTGCTAATTGCTCCCATTTCTCTTATTTCTCCTTTAATCAAGGGATTTACATAAGTGAGCTCATTAAAAGAAAGTCATGCCTCACCAAATGAACCTTGCCATTCTGTGTAATAATTATAGCACAAAAGGAAAGGTTAATCTGATTATATATAATAGGATAAACAGAACATTTTCAACATCTGTGCCGAGTTGTCCTGAATGTTTCTACGTCCCCTAACAAGTATAATCACACATGATTTTCAGTAAAAGTCATTTTTGCATTCATGGCTTTAAATATTAGAAAAGAGTATGAATAATCAGTTATTTCTAACCTAAGAAAAGAACATCATATTTTAAAATGCACAGGTGTTATAAGGAACCTCTTGGCTAAAGATTTTGCATACTGTTACAAAGACAACCAAAAAAGACAAATCTGTGCTTACTGTTTGGTGATAAAGCATAATTACCTGAATTTTCCTCTCCAGGGTGTTAAATTAAAAGGCAGCGGTTAATCTATGGCTCATGTTAGCCTGTTTTTATGTATTAATAACATAATGATTATGGGTAATTCTCTTTTTTATGAAATTAAAAGCTTTCACAAGATCATTCATCTCGGTGATGATTTGCAATACTTCCAGTACAGAGAGAAAACCATTATGGACGTGTGCCAGGGCACTTTGGATTGTCGGCTCATTCTTAGAGTTTTAGAGGGATATTATTTTTAATTTTGAAGTCCTTTCATTCAACTCCCACATACCAATCCCTGTCTTGAGCTCTCTGAAATGAATCCTGCAGCTAGCAATATCAACTAGAGTCATTTCATCCCTAAATCACACATCCTGAGTTTAGCACCTCCCAGAGTGATACTGCTGAGGATGCATATAGCAGAAACCCTGGTGCAAAAAACAGAAACTCTGACAGGGGGTTACATTGGCCTAACTTGCTTTGTTCATTTGCCAATAATCTGGCTATCTCAGTTTCAGATAGTAACTCAATTTTCTAAACCATACTGATACACTCTGATGTAAGAAATCTCTCATTACAAAGGATGTATGAAGTTGCCACCCTGTTCTACCACTTTTTAACATTTTCTTCTCAATATTTTGCTGATTTCTTGCCACCTCCCAGGTCTCTAGTGATTCTGATGAGAGATTTTACATATAGTTTAATGGCAGAAACTCAGGTTCAATTAAAAATAAGCCAAGTAAGTAGTCCATTTTAATGAGAAAAATGAAAAATGAGGAACTCAAAGGATTGTTAAGTAATATAATGTTCTTGGTGAATGACTTATTTGCATTAATGCTTAGATCAGGAACATTTTTGAAAGTACATTCAGTGTCATGATGCACGAATTTTATTCCATTGCGTTTCTGTTCCATTTCATTTACTAACCTTTTTCTTATTCAAAATGGTATCAGTTAAAATGCTTTATTAAGCAGAACTTCTCTACTTCTCATGTAAGGGTGGTTTAAAAGATCAACTTGAAACACAACATGATATTTTGAAGTGCCTTCTCAATCATCAAAGAAGTACGTACACTTTTATTATCTAATTCATTTTATTCAATGTAACATATAAAACCCTCCAGGTTCTTGAATTTGAAATTTAAGATTTCAACTCTTCTTAGGGCCATTAGAGAACCAAATAAGTTCAATTGCTTCTTGCTCCCCACTGCTCCCCCATTGCAGCCCCACATCTTCTTACCCCAGGCATTGTGTAGCATGCATAATGCATATTGAGTCTGTACTTTTTCTCCCTTGTTAAAAATAAGCTTAGCAGTCATCTCAGACTAGACGCCTGAAAGCATCTGATTCATACTTTCTTCCTCACATCTTTGGTGTCCCGGCAGTAGTCTCTTCTAACCACACGGCTTCTCTCCAAGGACCTGCCCATATCTTCCCATGTCATCAACCACTATCTGGTATAATTGACTATATCTCTATTTCAGGCTGTTCATATGAGCTCCAAATTCCTATTTTTAGTTGCTTATTGGCCATTTTCCTTTGGTACTAATCTGATGATTCAAACTCAAAGGACATAAAATTGAGTCCCTTTTATCCTCTCTTCTTAAAGCTGTACCTTATAGATTACTGGTTATGTAGTAGAAAGTTAATACTTTTTTTGAGCCAAAACATCTGCACTTTGGGGAGTTTACCATGTACCAAGTACTAATCTAAACTACTTACACACACCACCTTACTTAATTCTTACAACAAATGATGAGAAAATGCATTATTAACCTCATTTACAGGGAAAACTGAGGCAAAAACACATACAGTTTAAACCCAGGTAGTTTGACTATACTTTAAGTGGCTCTATAATCAGAAAAGAAAATGTAGGCTTGAATATCAATTTCTTCTATATGACTTTGAGCAAATTACCTTTTTTTTGAACTTCAATTTTACCATCTATGGAATGGATCATCATATTTCCTCACATAGTTTATATGGAGAAAGCCCTTTATATAGGGTAATCAATCCTTCTCAGTTTACCAGAGCCTTTCTCAGCTTCAGCACTAAACATTCTAGGTACCAAAATCTCCTGAGTCCTGGAAAAATTATGGAGGCAGGTCACTCTACCTTTCCATGTAGGTAGTGCTTAATGAGTCTTTTTCCCACTCAAACCTATTTACTAACACATTATGTTAATGCTACAGCTGTAAATGTTATTCTACCAATTCCTTCCCATGGTTACTTCTCCAGGAAGAATAAACTAAAAAATGTAACTACCATTAAGTCAATGCTTACTGTGTTCCAGATACTATTCATGAACTGAGACTTTATTTTCATTTCACAGATGAACTACAAAGGCTTCAGGAACTTAAGTGTCTCTTTCTAGTATTCCAATGATACTGGTAGGTAGAGGAGCAGGTATTGAAATGCGGGTCTATTTAACTCCAAACAGACACCAAGGTTTTAAATATAATCATGACTTTCCTGTTCCTAAAATATTTCTTGGCTACCTAAACTCAATAGCATGCCATTCAATGATGATCATATTCTGCCCCCAACCCACATTTCCAGATTTATTGTTCTTGTAATTAGTATAATAGATTCAGCTTCACCATTTGATAAAAACTTGTTTCTGTTTAAATATGAACATGACTAAGTATAATCAGGAAATACTAATGCTTCCCATCCTATAAACCTATACGGAAATTTAGGTAAGCTCACATGAGTAAAGTCCAAAATCTTCAGAATGACTCTGGAGACCCTTCATACTATTACGATTCCCTACAATGCAATCTTTTCTAATGTATGGTACCTTTTATTCTCAGTGGAACACTTACTTTACCTCAACACTGAAGAATAAATTAGGACACTTTCAAGTCTTTATGACCTTGCTCATGCTGTGCCTTTTGATTGGATTGTCTTCTCTGCCATGTAAATTGCTCACATTCTTCAAGAAGGCAGACAATGAGGCACAGAAGAGAGACTGTGTCTCATTCATCTTTATGTTTTTAGCACTAATGCTATATAAGGTGTTTAGAAAACCTTCAGTAAACATTTTTGTATTCAATTAAATGCATTGATTGTAGTTACTAAGCAGTGACAGAACTGGACTAAATTCCACAACTCAACGCTTAGTGTGGTGAGTTTCCATTATAACAACCTGCTTCCAAGTCCTCTGACAGACTGGAGAAAATAAATTAAATCATGTTTTCCTCCATTTCTTTCTGAAAATAATTAGAGCTGATCCTTGGCATTGCTATACAGAAGGAAAGTATTCAAAAGCAGAATGCATTCAAAGGCAGAAAGCAATGTGATCTTCAGAACACACAAATGTGATATTTTAATTCTTTGACATTCTCTCTTAATATCTTGTTAGGCCAAAAAAGTATGCATTACATAAAATTCTCATAGCCTCAAAAAATTAAGAAACATATTTTTAATCACTTCAAAATTCATTACATCTATAAATTAATACTAATATTTAATTCTAATCACTACTTTAAAACTAATAACAATATTTAATTCTATTCTGATAATTTTGAATTTCTATTTTCGGCAAAGAACTATGTTTATCACCAGACTTTTTATCAGCCAAGGTATATACTATCCATTATTTCAATTCATTCCTCTATCTCCTTTTCAATAGACAATCAAATTACCAAATATAGGCAACAAAAGAAATACAGAGGCCACGCAAACATGAATCGATAATAAATTTTGGGTCTCTGAATATATACTAGCATTAGGAACATCAGTGTAATTTAAGTGCGTTCATACTAATGACCATAGGTATAGGGACTATGACTTCACCTTCTGGAATGTGTGATGGTTTTGTTTATTGTTCACTATCCCTTATATGTAACATTACTAGACTCACCCAGGCTAAATATTACAGTAACAGTGAAAGAGGCAAATGTCAAATTTTACCATGGATCTCTCTTTTCTATTCCTCATCCTGAACACCCAATGACTATGCATATGAGGTCCTCCTGTTCTCAGCATCCTTGATTCAGCCATGAAAATCCATTCCTAGAAAGGATCTGATACCAATTCTCCACACTGTATTGTGAATTTGTAGTATTACCATTCCTGGGAATATTTGGTCCTTGAGATTTGCTTCTGATGAATATTAGAAATCCTCTATTTAAGGGATTTGAGGCATCAGAGAAAAGTTGTGGCAAGTTTCTAGAGGCGCTCTTGCAATTACTGTACTCACAGGGCTGTGAAAAGCTGGTTGTGCCAGCACCACTATTGAAAATGCATGTTCTTTATGTCCTTTGGTCAAAACAAATTTATTCAGTGTATGCCATATGTCAAGCACTTCATTATGTCCTGGGGATGCAGAAATAAACCGAGTGTGCAGTCTAGTTAAGGGGACAAATGTAAGAACACGTGATCCTTATGCCGTACAATGACTGCAATAAAAAAGGCAGGTGTAAAATGCCATGGAAGCAGGAGAGAGCCTGCCAGACTCACTCAGCAACAGGTATTTATTAAGACCCAACAACTTGATGGGCATTGTTCTAGGTGTTACATTTGTGTACTAAGACTATTTTTAAATTAGAAAGCGGAAATCTTCCAACACTTGCCACAGATTTTCTTTTTACATTTATAGCAGTCTTTGTGTTGCTTCAATCAGCAGTTTTGAAATAATGAAGAAAAGTGCCTTCTAACTGGCATATTAGTTTTATGAGTTCTGGCTACTTTCAGAACTCTGATGTTAAGAAAATGGTTGGGGGTAAGGCACAAAAAAGAAAAAAAAGGTTTCTCATATAATTATTCCACACATGCTCCTGCTGATATTTTCTAGAACCGTCTCCATTCAAAATGAATGGCACATGTTTACCTATGTAACAAACCTGCATATCTTGCACATGTAGCCCAGGACTTAATATAAAATAAATTGTTTTAAAAAACAACAACACACAAAATTAAATCTATTTATGTAAAATGTATTTACCCCTAGATTATGTAATGATATCATAGGGGCGATAGGACAACATAGATGTCTTCTGGATGCCAGAAAGCACTTCCTTCTTGCAGGCTACTTTTAACAGGAGTGAAATGAGCAGCAGGCAGAGTTGGTTTCTTCCTTTAGAAATAGAAGGTCTTGAGAGCAGGACAGTAGAAAAGGGACTCACTTATGCCTGGTGTAAGCACACACATACTGACACACACACTCTATTTTTAAATAATTAATACAAATAATAAAGGATGCAATTTCTGGACTTTTCCCAAACTTCAAACAATTCCTCCTGCTGATATTTTAAATATTCTATACTGTTTCTTTGAATGACTTTTCATTATCTTAACGACCACCTGTGATAGACTGAATTGTGTCTCCCCCAAATTTATATTTTTAAATCCTAGCACATCAGAATGTAACTGTTATTGGGCACAGGATCTTTAAAGAGGTGATGAAGTTATAACGAAGCCTTTAGGGTGGGCTCTAATCTAATCTGACGGTACTGTTATAAGAAGAAATTTGGGCCAGTGATTCATGCACAAAGAAAAGGGCACAGTAAGCAGCAGCCATCTGCAAGCCAAGGAGAGAGTCCTCAGAAGAAACCAAACCTGCTAATCTTGATCTCACAGCCCCCAGAACTGTGAGAGAACAAATTTTGTTGTTTGTTACACAGTCTGTGGCATTTCATTATGGCAGCCTTAGCAAATTAATACATTATCCTATCAACATATAACTTTTATAATCTTTTAAAAAATGACCTCTTTTGGAGAATGTGCTCTGGACCAGACTGTCCTCATCCCAACTTTGGCTCTGATTAAAAGTGGGCAGGGATGCATTTTGTGAAAATATCAAGAAAGTACTAATGATGCCTTAAAGAATTTATTAGACCCTAAGTCTTGAATTTCTTTGTTTGGTTTAAGAGCTTGCTGTTTGTTGAAACGTATAAGAATAGAAAAAGTATTACGATGTATGAGTAAGTTAGGAATGTGTACATCAGATTATCAGAAACTTTTCTGAGAGTAGATTGATGAAACAAGGCCGTCACTATATGTGGTGGGGGTGGGGGGAAGGGGCCCCAAGGGAAAAAGAGGTAGCTAAGGGCCAGAAGGTGAATTCTGATAACTTGACAGGTTTTAATAAGACAGGTGTCTTAGTTTCTTTATGTTGCTATGGAATACCATAGACTGGCTGTGTTATAAGTAACAGTTATTTCTCACAGATCTGGAGGCTAGAAATGCAAGATCAAGATACTGGCAGAGTCAGTACCTTGTGAGGGCCAGTTTCCTGATTCACAAACAGCTGTCTTTTCTTGATGTCTTCACATGATCAAAGTGTAAGGGAGTTCTTTGGAGTCAATTTTATAAGGGTATTAATCTCATGCATCAGGGCTCTACTCTCACGACCCACTCACCTCCCAAAAGCCCCCAAATCTAAATACCATTACACTGAGGATTAGCCTTCCACATATAAATTTTGGGAAGACACATTTAGTCTATAGCAACCGGCATTGCTTTTGTATGAATACTATTTCTAAAATTTAAATTGAATACTATTCTTCTATTACGATCACAATCCTCCTTAACCTATTGCGTATTTTCCTATTCTTTACTCTCAAAATGTCAGACTTTAAAAGTTTCTCCTTCTACATTGTCTTTTATATATACTTAGGAGGATGAATACTGATTTTTTTTTTTAATTCGGAAAACCTAGCAGGAACTATACTGTCAGAAAGTACTAAACATTATCATTATTTATCTTGACAAAACACCTCCAATAATTAAAGAGTAAAGAGTGGCTACCCTGTCTTGTCACAGTAAAGTATAGAATTTCAGTGGGCTTTTGAGCATGGAAATGTGATGCATTTCAGGATTAGGTTTTTCCACTCAAGTTCATCACCTGTGGTTCTATCTATAAGGGTTGAGATAATAGTCAGAACAAGTGCCATTCTATGCATTGCAAAAAGATCTGTTTCATAGAGGAAATACTAATGATTTCCAAAATAAAGCTTCACTTGAAACTATTTAAAGTCAGAGATTCAGATACAAAAGGAAAAATAAAATACAATGAAAAGATTCTCCAACTAAGATTTAGAACCACAGATACAGGTTATGGAGGACGTAGATTTACCTGAAAGTGACCTTTGGTTATCACTACAAACAGGTCATCCAGACATTCATTAATGTGAGAGCTTAGCCATGATAACACTGACCTAATTTAATGAACACTTTCACTTGTTCTGTATCAATAAACTATCATCAAAGTTAAAATAAATCCTTTTCTCCATTAAATTGATTTTATATCATTATTTTCTTCTTATATTTGTTCCAGTAGTAACCTGGGAAAATATATTTCATGCTCTATGTATGCCTAGTGAATCTCATTGCTTCTCTAGCATGTTCTAGGAATATTCTTATCCTTTCATCTCTGGTCTTTGGGACAATTACAGTGCCTGTCAGTTTTCTTAATTTTACCATCTCTTATTTATTCCTGTGATTTAATCCGGACATTAACCCTAATGAAAAAGCATACTTAAAAACTCCTTACAGGTGGTCCCTGGTACCAACCATGCATGTTGTGCCAACCCAGCCACAGATGACTTGGCAGGTAGCATACATCTGGCCCTAGCTATCCAACCACATTTTCTCCAGGGAATATTGGAATTGGAACCAGGAGAAGTCAAGTAGTTCAATTAGACTAATAATAAAATCTGCAGATAGATTAGTTTGGCTATCAAATGTGCAGAAGCAGAGAAAAAGGAACTGCAGAGTAGGAAGGATGAAGCAGAATTGCAGAGACAGGCATAGAGGAGATACCATGTGGAGACATTAGAAGAGCCCTAGTGAGTGAGCACGAGACAGCAAGACCCATGGAGAAAGAAGCTGCCTCAGCAAATGACAGTTCCCTAGTTGCTCGTTTGAGGCTATCAAGAAATGCATCTGTTCTTGCATTTCCAGCAATACCCCTGATTCTTTAAAATAAAATTCCTTTTAATATAGATGTTAAACTTACATAAAATGTAAAATCCACGAAAGTCCTTAGTTATATTCACAGGCTCCCTTACTCTTAGGCACTAAAATCCTACTCACAGTTTTGATTCCCCTTTGGAGCTTCCTACCCTGATAGGGACATATGGTTCAATTCAGCTTTCCTCCAGTTACAACACACTCTATCCACAGACACATACAGCTTCATGTGACTTTAAGCTAACTAGATCTGTCTCAAGGACATTTGCATTTTAACTGGAGTTTCTCTATCTCTGCCTCTTCTTTTCCTCTTTGTCATAAATATGCACACACACATACACAACTACACACACACAACTACACACACTTTGAGAACTTTGGGGAAAATAGGCCCTAATTAGCTCCCTTGAATCCATGTAATATAATATATAAAGTTGCTTACCCAACCCACACAAAAAGGGAGGACTGCCAAATTCACTTGAAAATCAAATGCATATAAATAGTGTTTATTTTCAATGTATTCGAATTAATGTGACAATTAACTTTCTCAAATTGGGAACATTAATGTTCAATGTAATGCCAATTGGAACTCGGAAAATTTATAACAGAAAATTTATAATTACTGGGACTCATCTAGGTGGGTTACTACCTTAAAATAATACTTTTTAGTTTAATAAAACTTTACTTTAAAAATGCCAGGGAACAATTATCACATCACTGTATCCAGCCTTGGTGACAGAACTGACATCCTGTCTCAAAAAAAGAAAAAAAAAAGCCACATAACCCAGTTACTAATTATATAATGCATATACTAAATATAGGTCATGTTATCTTTAGCCCAAAGGAGTGGCTGTGGGATCCTGAGCAAGCCACCATTGGTCTCCCGTTATATTTCACTGCTCTCGCGTATAAAATGGGCATAATAATGGTATCTATCTCATTGTGATATATATATTAAATGAGATAATGTAAATAAATGGCATTAACAGTTGTTTTCACATAGTAAGTGCTCAGTAAACATTAACTATTATTATTATATATCTTCAAGTATACAAGTACGTTAGACAGATATTGTCCTAACCCCCATTGGATATATACAAATAAGTCCTACTGTAAATGCTATTTTAAAATAATTTCATTGTTAATTTTTTGTTGTTGTTGTTGTTTTTGAGATAGGGTCTCACTCTGTCAGTGATCTACTCACCTCAGCCTCCCAAAGTGCTGGGATTATAGGTGTAAGCCACCATGCCTGGCCTTCATTATGAATTTTTAAAAGGCCTTTCTAAACACCAAATAAGATAGAGAAATGAATGAGTCCTAAAAAGAGGGAGATCCTAATCTAGCTTTTAACTGATTCTGAATATTCTTTAAGTCCAAATACCATTTTTCAAAATAGCCACATCATTCTTAAGTTTATGTGTATTTTAAAATGTTAGTTTTAATTTGGTGACAAAAGTATTAATGAAATAAACATTCATTTTATCCAGGAAAACACTCCTTTAAATACTTTTCCAAAGTGCATTTGAGGAAACGGTGGGGCTAATGCACAGGCAATGAGTATAATAGAACATGACAAATGCTCTATCTGTTAAACAGCAATGTTAATGCCAGACCAGGCTCAAATTCAATAAAACTCAACTCTAATATACAGAGCTTTCTGTGAGCAGTTATTAGTTAAAATGAATTCTTTTATTATCCTAGTAAATTGCTAAATTGCTGGAATAAAGCCACCCAAATAACATTCAAATTTAAATTGAACAATTGAACAGAATGAGATGTCATAATATAAAAACAGAATATATATATAATGCATTATGTATTTTTCTTATATCATTATATTATTATGAATCTTTGGAAAACTATTTGTAATGACCTCAAGGATTTGTTTCATTCCATGCTTGAAGATGAATCGAGTGATCAATTAATGGCTCCTTCTCAATCACACACCATGTCTTTTCCCCATCTTAACATAAGCTATAGAGAAATGTTGGCACCCAGATCTGCTGAATTGATTCAGTAATAGTGATTTCATACCTGATTTGCTGTCTTTTACACTGAGCAGTGATACTTATCAGCTGAATGGTACAGTCTATCTATTTCCAGTCATTACTTTATGCTTATTCCAATATCTTTCCTTCCTTTTTCATCTGCAACTGCCTGTGAACTTACAACATCACCAAAGACTGGAATAAAGTGAGTAGAAAGGGAGGTAAGAAGTAGACTGAAAGCAGCCCACTCTTTAATATGAAAAACTTCAAGTATGTGACTTTGGTTTTCTGGATCTATGTTTTTAACTCACTATATTTAGAAGCACTAAATGAAATAATATGTGAGAAACTGTTTTTAACAAGCATCTGCCCAATGACTAGATGAGTCGATGGATCAATGAATGCTATTGCTGCTAACCACAATGCTCAAAACGAAATGTGTGATGCTGTTTAATTTGCTTCAATTGTAAATGGTGTTTTTTGGTTTTCTCAAAAAAAGTTAATCTTGAAATAACCTGTCTCTGTAGGCTCTTTTTTTCTATATTTTAAGTATTTTTTCTTTTTTTTAGGTTTTGGAAATTCATATTTAAAGGTTAAAATGGCTTTTCCTTTGCAGATTCCTCACTTTCTTTTGATCTGAATGTACCTATTGATTTATAATTTTCTTTCTTCAAAGAAATTTCCAAGTTTTGGCTTCAGGCCTTAGACAAGTTGCTGTAGGCAGAGACTTAGAAACCCATGACCTGGCAGGAAGTTGCATCTTGAACAGGGTTCGGAGTTGGAACAGACAAAACTTAAGACAACTTTCAGACAGGCCAAGTAGGACAGGGCCCAAATGGTCTAGAATATTAACAAAGGGTGAAAAGCAGATTTGCTTTTCTAAATCAGAATATGACTAGAAATATGCAGAATAATGGGATGGGTTCAGATTATACAAAGAAAACTGATAAGTTTTGTCTTATTTTGTTTTATTTAGAGAAGCAGCTAGAAGCTCCAACAAGCTTGAATAGAAGAAATGATAACGTTGTTTTATTATCAAAATGATACGATGATTTTTGTTTTATATTTTTTTTCTAGGCATTCCTTCACCAAAAGTTTCATTGAGATCAATGACACTGGATTAGCACGATCCAAGTTTTGTTTTGAAATCACCCTCTCTTTGTAATAGAAACCAAAGTGTGTAGGTAAACTGTTTCAGAGGTATTATTCTTGCTTGACTCAAAACGAACATTAAAGTTCACAATTTTGCCAAGCATGGTGCCTCATGCCTATAATCACAGCACTTTGGGAAGCCAAGGTGGGAAGATCACTTGAGCCTAGGAATTCGACTCTAGCCTGGGCAACATAGTCAGACCTTCTCTCTCCAAACAAAAGTCAAAAAATTAGCCTGGTGCGGTGGTGTGTGCCTGTAGTCTCAGCTACTGAGGAGGCCAAGGTGAGAGGATCGCTAGAGCCAGGGAAGTTAAGTTAATGCTGGAGTAAGCCCTGATTGTGCCACTGCACTCCAGCCCAGGTGACAGAGCAAGCCCCTATCTCAAAATAAATACATAAATAAAGTTAGTAATTTCTGTGGTTTCTTCATTTATAAGAAAACAGCCTACCTCATAGTGCAGAAACAAACAAAAACCTAGTAATTGCTTCAAAGACTGTGCTTGCTAAAACAGCATAACAAAAATGTGACAAGTTTACCTTTTTGCATGGGACTATAGGGCTAACTAGGGACTATATGTTGATAGTCAAAGTCAAGGGACTGGAATTCAGATAGAATACAGTATCTTGCCTTTAGCAATGGAGAATTCAGTTAGAATTCTCTATGGACCTCTCAACCAATGCAGGTAAAGTGTACGTCTCTTTCAGGTAGGACACAGAATAATCAAAGATGAGGTTCATAAAGCTCTCTATAACTTTGCAAAAGTCAACTAGCACTTTTTAACACTTCTAACATCACTCTGTCACCAGAGAACAGTGTTTCTGCATTCAGTACAGAAGCTGTAAAGGGGATTAGAAACACTCCTTAAAGTGTTCAACAGCCACAGCAGCAAAATTGTAGTGCTCAAGTCCTGTAATTTGGAGAATGGGTCTTTTTATACCTTAGCAACCATTATAGTTTATTTCACTTTTGAGAGTCACAGATGCTAGTGTTTTAATGAAAAATTCTTTTGCAAAAGTGACAATATGTATGCTTTTGTTTCAGTGCTAGAACTGTAGTATCAATATGATACTTGGTGAGAAATACATCATTTAAAGTAATGAAAGAGAACTTTAGGAAGGATCAAGAGGAAAATAATCTAATTCAGCAACAAAGTTTTAAGTTGCAATTTAAGGTGATCAGCTCACCAAACTTGCTCAAAGAAGGCCACTTCTCTGCATATGTTTTTGTCACTTGCAAAAGCTAAAAACAAAATCTGCTAAAGCCAACAGCTTTGGCAGCCTGCAATCTTTCTATAGCATGCTGTGCTCAGTTATGTTCAGTGACTAAAAGCAATAACGTTTTGATTCTAGACTAATATGTCTAGCTCTGCAATTGATTGTAAGCCACTTTATGAGACAGTCTGAAATCCTTCCTGTGTCTACTAGTCTTGATGAGCTCCTTAGCAAAATAAATTAGCAATTTTGAACCTTTTTTTTTCCCTACTTGCCTACTGCCAAGACTTTCTAAATAAACCCTCTGTATTTTCTACCCCAGCATGATTCACGGTGGTGGCAGCGGGAGGTGGGGGGGGCTGCAATTCAGAGATGCTCCTTTTTAATTTGGGTTTAGGTGTTTAGGTGCTCATGCAGTTCTCAGCAATACCTTCTCATTTGTACTTGCTTGACCTGATTTGATTCCACTTGTATTTTTCTAAAGCTCAGAGGTATGATATAAATGTCAATAAAATTAATCTCTTGCCCAGCACTAACCCCAAAGGACCTTCTCTATCTTAATAGCCTAGAAAGCATTTTTTTCTCAGCAACTAATTTGTAACTATTTATTAACTACATATTAATATTATTCTGTACCAAGACAGCCCTTTTTAATTTTAGTTGCTGAGAAAGTCCAATGTTATAAGTAACACTAGTATATCTACATGATTACTATTATGTCAAATAACTGCTCTTTATCCTTGAAAATATGTCTTTCCTCTAGAGCACTTCAAGTCGACCAGTGGTGCTGAATTGACTGATTCAGTGGCAGGACTCCGGTGTTTCCCAAATATCAGGTGCCACACTTAGTGGCAGCATCAGTTCTTGCCACCTTGGCTTGCCAATATAACTCAATGTATCTTTAATGGAAACAACAGTTAAAGCTGATTCAATCTAGGGCCACTCTTCTGAGACTGTCAATAAAGGAATCTGCTGGTGTTAAATGTCACCTTGGTTTAGGAATAAAGACAGATTTTCTCTATGAAAGAAAAAGCAGATCAACGCACTTACCCCAGTCATGGGACAGCTATTCAATTTTATTTTCTTCTGATCTATCTGTATACCATTAATTAAGAAGCAAAAGAATACAGTCTACTTCTACTATTGAAAATAATCATAATTTAAATTTTGAAGTAAGATTTCAAGGACAAAATACAATCATGACTAATGTTGAAACGAGTGTAAACGATCTTATTCCTTCTATGAGACAAAGTAATTTTAGCCACATTAAACAACTACCTAAGTGTAGCTGAGAGTAAAGATGAAAATAAGACAAATAAATTAGGACAAAGTGACATTCATAGCCCTCCCAGGGCTGTGCAGAGAGAGTGGTCATGTTAAAATGTTGCAAAGGTGTTGGTCTTTGTAATGATCAGATCTTGTAAGTTACCAATCCAGCTATGGATTTTTTTTTTTCTGGATGGGAAGCAGGGCTTGCTAGAGGAGAGGAAGACTCTTTGCACACAGCTGGCGCTTTTCAGGATGAAGGGAGAAACATGCTCCACTGACAGGAAACTTAGAAACCATCATGGGGCAGTTTTCTTTTTCCTCCCTAGACCTCAGATTGATTGGCATTTTTTTCAATGACCTATGTGGCTATTATTTCCTTTTTGCCTCACTGCCTTTGGCAATAACTTAAACCACATTTGTTAGGTTTAAGATCATCAATCTAATGTGCTCAGCATTGTTCATGGCACCAAATAATACATTTTAAAAAGGCTGCTTTTGTTTCTCTACCTCCAAACTCATCAAGTTCCCTGGTCCTGGGTCTTGAAATCCATCTAGGAATGACCCTACATGCCTGTAATATTAAAAAAAAAAAGTGGAGATTTTATTGATACCCTCAGGTATTTAATGGCATTTATTAAAACATTTTTTTCATCTTCATTGTGAGGGCCAAAACATCTGTATCAACAGTTTGAGTCATGGACATATGATGTCCAAAATGCTACCATTTTTTGTTATATGTACTGCAGCAATGGTATGAAAGAGTGAGAAATAAAATAAAGAACATCCCCTTAGGCATTTAAAACATTAGTCTGTATACGTTTAACTTCTAGTAAAGGAACAGAAGACTGGAATGTGACAAGAACTGAAGAAATATTTCACCTTTTGTCAATCAGTTCTAGGAACAGGAATTCAATAATATTCCTACCTTCTTCAGAAGAAAGTGAGGATAAAAGCAAAAACAAAAACCCAAAAGCTGAAAGGTTAATTTTGTCAATGAAGAGCAAATATTTCTATTATATTGAAAATTCTAATAATAAGTACTGGGTATTTTGTCTGCGTTTTAAAGAAATCAAAGCAAACCTAATGGAAGTTTCAAAAGTGAGTGTAATAATAAACAGAGATTCTTATTTCCCCAAACCAAGAATTTTTTGAGTTTTTGAGTAGACATGTCAGTCAGAAAAAAGACTTACTGATTATTACCTCAGACAAACATTACTTTTATCTCTAATATTAAATCTAGTGATACAAGATGTAATTGGAAGAGTTGTATAGTTTTGAAGTCAGTTTAGAAGTAACACTTTCAACAGTTAACTAATCAATCCCATTTATTTTTTGCTCTGTTCTTGGCATGTTATTCAATAAAGTTTAGTTTTAGTTTCTTGAAAGTTCATTTAGCCTTACCAGTTAGTTACTATTTATGTCAAGAGCAAGACAGAATTGCAATGTAATAGGAAGCTCAGGTAGGTCAAGTAAATATGTAATAGGGTTGCAACTCAACAACTAGCTGATAAGTTTCAGATAAGTCATTTTGCTTCTATGAGCTTCATTTTCCTCACTCATAAAAGGTTAATCAGAACTATAACAATATTTGTCAAGCATTTTAATTAATAAATCTCTAATGGTATAGGAGACTCAAAATTATTTTGGAGTGGAGGAGACGGGAAAAGACTAGACATAAATAAATAGAAAGTATTCAACAACGATTGGATAAAGAAAATCTGGCACATATACACCATGGAATACTACACAGCTATAAAAAATGAAATCATGTCTTTTGCAGCAACATGCATGCACCTGGAGGTGATTATTCTAAAAGAATTAACACAGGAACAGAAAATCAAATACTGCATGTTTTCACTTATAAGTAGGAAGTAAACATTGGGGACTCATGGACATAAAGAGGGGCACAATAGATACTGGGGACTATTAGAGTTGGGGAAGGGTTGAAAATTAACCATTGTGTACCTTGCTCACTATCTGGGTGATGGGATCAATCATACCCCAAACCTCAGTATCATGAACTAAAACTATGCAACAAACCTGGACATGTAACCTTGGATCTGAAATAAAAGTTGGAACTAATTTTAAAAATATCAACTATTCAAATGCCCATCAATGATAGACTGGATAAAGAAAATGTGGCACATATACACCATGGAATACTATGAAGCCATAAAAAAGAATGAGCTCCTGTCCTTTGCAGGGACATGGATGAAGCCGGAAACCATCATTCTCAGCAAACTGACACAAGAACAGAAAAACCAAACACTGCATGTTCTCATTTATAAGTGAGTGTTGAACAATGAGAACACATGGACACAGGGAAGGGAACATCAGACACCGGGCCTGTTGGGGGTTTGGGGGTTGTGGGGGATCGGGGAGGGATGTCATTAGGAGAAATACCTAATGTAGATGATGGGGTGATGGATGCAGCAAACCATCATGTCGCATGTATACCTGTGTAACAGACCTGCACATTCTGCTCGTGAACTTAAAGTATAATATAAAAATTAAAAATATATTAATTAAAGAAGCATAACAGGAGAGAGGAATACATAAATATGCTTTGATATCCTCAAACAAAATTTACATTCTTCTCCATTCACAACACTTTGGTGTATAAAAACAATGTTTGACATTGCCTCTATAAAAAGGAATTGTCATTTTTAATTTTAGAAAACTGTGTTCAATTTTAGAAAACTGTGCTGGATTAAAGAGAGCTATTACTAAAGACTAGAGTCGAGGTCTAGATAATTTCTCTGCCTCTTTTTATAGTTCTTCTAGAACTTTGGTTTACATTAATACATGGATATAAATGGCAACAAGGTATCTTTTTAAACTTTGTAACGTATGTCACTGAGTAGAAATGACTTGAGTATAGGATAAAATGAATGGTATAACATTTTCAAGACTACTTTTGCTGGCAATTTTAAGTAGTTTATTACTAAGCAATAAGGTTGCTATCCTCATATAGTAGACACAAAATGTCTCTAATCTATCATCTTCCACATTTTACAGCTCCAGGAAGTATTTCATCAGAAGACTCTTCAGTATGGAGAGATGGCTAATTTATGTTATTCCTTATTTCAACATTGTCACTAATTCTAATCACATGTAAATGGTAGTATCATATGATTCACATAATCTATGACCTCTGCATCCAGCTCTCAAGCTTCATTATCATTATGGTCTTTTCATCAACAGATTTTGGCTTGAAGTTGTTGATTTAGTTGTGATTGTCTAGAAAAAATATCTACTAAATAAGTCAACTTTTATCATGAACTACAAATTTATTTATCCAGCTTTTAAATTCATATAATCCTTTCCCACTAGGAAAGTAATAAATCAACCATGAGTTGGAAGGATATTCCAATGCATTTCCACTGCTTGGTAATGCATATCTGTGAACTTACAATTTTAATTATTGCATTAAGATCACTGAAAAATAATCAAGAGGATGCTCTTTTTGACACATCTCTTCTAGGAGCATGCTTTGATTGTTCATTCAAGGTATGCACTGGCTGCCATTCATAGAATTTCCCACTGATAGAACTGTAACAAACCTCTTCAATAATATATATGGCATTGAGATGTACCCAATAGTCACTCATCATGCATAAGCAAAGGGGATGCTGAAACTGATTATAAACAAATCTTCATGGGATAAGTTTCTTGTTAATGTTTTCTATATCATGTTCCTTTATTTAATTCCAATCTCCAAAGTTTTTATTTCAAAGTTTGCTTGATTGGTTTTTGAAATATCCTTAAAAAAATCATTTGATGGTGTTATTGCTCTTATATTTTCTTCTTAAATAGGCATTTGAGTACTGTTATTTGTAGAAAAACTGTTGTTGCCTGTGTTGATTTGCTAATAATGGTTGAATTAGTGCGATTGAGCTCTTAATTGTCAAGCAGATTGTAAAAAGCCCTTGGAACAAGACCAAATTAGTCAGAGTCCTTCAAGATATTAGATTTTTTTTTTGTACTCCGCACAATATGTTGCATGTCTTCATTGATTTGTACCTAATTTTTAAAAACTTCATAAGAGTTTTTAATTCAGATTAATGTATTCCATTTAAAATGAAAATAATTTTCCATGTAAAATAACAACATTTAGAGATAAGTCTTTAAAACATAGAGATTTTGGTATTGTAAGATGGGAGAACTTAGCTCTTCAGGAAAATTAACTAAGCAAGACCATATACTTGTTAAAAATAAATTATGTGTGCAAAACTGCTACATGAACACTGTAGCGATCTGAGATTAGGAAGTTTTTCTGGTGCAAACAAATTGTGAAAAATTACTCATATGGTAGCAAAATACACTGAACCCCCAAAATGTATATGGCCATCTCCTAAATCAACTGCATCCTTTATCCAGACCATTGAAACAACCAAACCAGACCTTTTATTCTCTGATCCAGCAGACCAGCAACAGACCCTACTAGGCCAAAGCCCCATAGAATCTGTTTTTAAGGTTTTACTTGCATTAAAGAAAACAGTTTCTTTCTCTAATCTTTAGGTAAAACTCAAATTGCTAGAAGATGCCCAAATGTCTCCTGTAGGTTTCCACAAATGTTGGAACATCATGCTTTCTTAAAAAAGAGTCTGAAGAGTCTTGAGTCCCTTCATGCGGGAGGGCCCTGTGGTTAGATATCTTTGGTGCCTAATTCAGAGCACATTGGTACAACTAATTTATACTAAGCTGATTGTTATGTTTCTGTGTTAATTTATGGGTGATATTTCAAATTTTCTATGTAGAATAATACATGTCTGCTGTAACTGATAAAACAATGTAAATAATATATTAAGCAAAACTAATTACTTCTCCCATTGCCCACTGTCACATGGCATCTATCGAATTCACCTTTTTTTCGCCACATATTTCTCTCTCTGCATATAAGACAGACAGACAGACACACAGATCTGTCACCTGTACAGCAGTATGGTTCTTTATTGGTTTGGGTATTATTGCCTTGCTTCTTGTTTGTTTTACATCATAGGCTTATTCCTCCAAGTAAGTGTACATGGATCCAATTCTTTTAGTGGCTATATAGTAGCCATCATGCAGATTACCATATTCAACCAGTCTTATATTGATGAGTATTTGGTGGCTTGTATGTTGTTGCCAGTATGAATAGTACTATAATAAACATGGAATATTTATTCTTGCCTACTTGCATTTTATTTACGTAATAGAGCTGTCACAGTATTGGTCAGAGATTTCAAATATTTACAGTTTTATAAGCATTGCCAGAGGCTTTTCAAAATGATTGTTAGAACTCAGCTCTCACCAGCATTAGTGCTCTCCCAGTCTGATTTTCTAGGGGAAAAAAACATTCATTATTGTTTTAGTTCATATTCCCATGACAAGGTTGATAGTATCTTTTCATAGGCTTTCTCATGTTTTTTTTTTTCCTTTTACTGTGAGCTCCCATTAATGTTATTTTCTTTTTCTATTGAGATATTTATATCTTAAAAAGTCAGTTTATGAGGCTTTAATAAATACTAGTTGAAAGAAAATGAAAATTATAGTTGACTCACAAGTCATATAGATGCAAATTTACTTAATTCTTTGGGTTCATTAGGATTTAGCTATAGAACTGCATAAATAACATTCTTCAGAATCAGATATAAATATTGTCCCACCTAAAATGAAGTATTTATTCATAGGCATTAAAGAATGAGAACAGGCATGGTATTTATATTTTGGGGTAACTCTATATGTTGCTATCTTTTACATTAAGGGTGACCTTGCCTTTGTTTATTATTTTAAAGATCTTTTTTCTTAAAAGTATTATTTAATTGGCTTACAGAAAGATGCCTTGATAAAAATTGATGTAATTCTTCAATTCTTCTGTAGATAAAAGTGCCTTTTTAAAATTAATTATATTTCATGACCTAGTGTCTCTTTTCAAATTATCACCACTAGGCCATTTCAGAAAATGTCTTAAAATATAGGTGAGAACTAGAATCAAAAAGAAAAAAAAAACTTATATATTCTTACACAATCCACTTACAATTCACCAAAAATGTCAACATTAATCAGGCCAAGTGATTCAGTAAGTTTATCTTACTTTGTAATGTTTCCAGTTATGGCTAATCCTCATTTTTCCCAGGAAGGGAAAAAGATAAAGTTAAATCATTACTGGAAAGATTTAATATTGATAAGACCTTTACCAGATAAGAAAGAAAATAATCTTTACCTTGATGACTCAATCAGATTTTGCAAATTGACTTAAACTTCAAATTACTCCCCAGGAACATCATTCATGAGATTTGTTAGTGAAATTAAATAGTATGTATCTTAAAATGTTTTTCTGAACTCATAGATATACACAAGCAGAAAACAAACTATACGTAAGTACTCACATAAGTTTGTGATAAAATTACCTCATCTTTATTTGGAAACATAATCTGTTCTAATTAAATTACTTTCTGGAAGGTTTGATTTGGTATAATTCCTACCACCACGTCAGCTCCATTACAGTAATAGTAATAAAATATTTTGGATTTAGTAGTCATAGTAGGTATTCTGCAATTTGAGAAGGATTTTTAAAAAAGGTTTGATTTGGTATAATTCCTACCACCATGTCAGCTCCTGGCAAAAGAGGGCAAACAGAAAGTCATGAATTGAATTTTCAAGTATGAAATGGATGTGGAACTTAGAAGACCAGAGAAGAAAGTATTCATTTATTCATAATGTTATATTTCTTCAACATCTATCTAGTGCCTGTTCTGTGCCAGAGAATACCAATTATTACAATACAGATGATATCTAAAACTCATAGAGATACTCTATGCCAAGCAAATTTTAACCAAAGTTACACCCTGATCTCTAAGACTAACAGTATAAGGCTCATGCTCTTTGCTTCACAGCTGTGAGAAAATTGACTATCAGTGTTTATGTTTGTTTTATTGACAAGGTAGGAAAAAGGAGAATGAAAATGATAATGAGAAGGAAAGAATTCCAGTTATTCTGCATTGACTATTGTGTTTTGTGTTCATCAGGACAATAATCTTGAATCCGCAAAATAATTTGTTTTGAAAATTGTACATTTGTATTTTCACATTCAGAGGTGCCCTTATTTTCAATTAAAATTAGATTATGTTACATTAAAATCTAAATTATTCTAAGTAGTTTTAAACTAATTATTTCTAGCCAATATCAGTGAATAATTCACAGGTATAGAAAGTGCCTCCTCGATCCCCCTTTTTATGTCTCCTGGTCACTAGTTACAGAAATTAAAATTAAGTTAAATTTAGATTAAGAAAAATATAATTATAAGGGCAATATGGCACAAGTATCACACAGTTCATTCCTAAGTTAAATATATGTAACTGGGAATTTTTGAACTTTCCAATGTATATTTTACTTGCATTAGTATAGATAGGTGAGAGTTGAGAGCGCTCATCAAAAAAAGCTAAAATTCTACAATAGTCTATCTTATCACATTTTTTTCCATGAAATTAAACGTAATTTAAAAAATAAACTACGAATAAGCCTTTCAAAAATAAACTCAACTTCTTCAAATTTTAGGAGAAGTTGTGAATTTTCAGGTCATTGAATCAATAATTTGTCCAAGTAGTAATCAAGGGCAATCAAGTGTCCAAGTGTAAAATGCTCACTGATTAAAAGGTTATCAGAGATTAGAAGGTAGACATTTCAGAAGTGTCAATGATCAAAAGAAAATGTTCATTAAATGTTGTTAAAATGTGGTCACTTATTAAAGTTGCAACAGTAATAGTAATAAAATATTTTGGATTTAGTAGTCATAGTAGGTATTTTGTAATTTGAGAAGGATTTTTAAAAAATCAATCTTTTCAGTATATATATGAATACATAAATAAATTTGAAAATTTCAAAATAATACAGTCTTTTTGGTTGGCATGATATAGCAGATGATTTAGAATGAATTTTTCCTTTGAAATGATTATTTGACTTTGAGGAATTTAGTCTATGGGCTAAGAGGATGAAGGAGAGAGAACATAGGCTTTTGCAACAGTATACAAGGTTATGAATTCTAACTACACTAGTTTTTAGATATTTGGCATTGATAATTTTGGAAAAAATAGTTTTTAAAAATCCATAATGTGTGTTCACCTCTGTAATAAGAAGATAACAATTTCTACTTTGCAAATTGAGAAACATTTGTAAAATAAGGTTATGTATGTAAATTGGCTGGCATATAACAGGTACTCAATAAAAACATCATTATTCTTCTGTATGTGGATTAAGAGTTATTTAAAATGTATTATAAAAAATGTGATTTTAAAAGAAAAAATTAGAAAATACAAATTAAGAATGACTTCTGTAAAATAGAATAATATATAGGCATTAAAATCATGTAATAATAAATAGCATGGGAATATATTCATAATATTGTTAGGTAAATAATTATATAAAATATGTATAGTACAATCCCATTATCATAAAAAATTATAAACATATATGTATACTTGACAAGATTTGAACCAAAAATGTTAATTATGATTATCTCTGCATAAGAGGTACTTGTTTCAAAAAATATATTTATTTTGATTTTCCAAATTATAGTTTAAACATATTATTTTCCTAATAAGAAAACATAATAAATGTTATTCTTTTTAAAATCAGAGTTCTGAAATGTCATTTCCTGTAATGTACATTCTAGGGGGCATAAGAGTTGGCTAATTTGGAAATACTACTAATTATTCTGGAAGTTACAGTAAATTGGAGTAATAGGTGAAGCCAAATATTATAATCCATTTTATAGATTATTAGAAGAACAAGACTGGAAACTACTCCTCAGTAACATCAGTCCTTAGTATATTAATGAAAACAAGTTATGATGAAAAATCTTTATCCAGAGAGTACTGGCATGAAAAGCAATAAAGTATGGTGGCTTATAAAAAATAAACCCAACCAGTCAAATTCAATAGATTATTTCCCTCAATGGAATAACAGTATTAGCAGATTACAAGAATAATGTTAAACCAAGCACGTGAGGGGATACATTATAAAGTTTGTTCACAGAATTGATTCATAGTTGAAGTGGATGCAATCTTCTGCTTGACAGATTGAAGATGGAGAGTAATAATGCTTGAAAAGATTTTGAAGGACAAGGATGTATTTGGTGAAACTAGTAGGCATTCTAAATTCTGCTCCAATTTTACATCTGGTTTGTGATCTGGCATTGGGTAATAAGTAGTGCATTTTAAAAAGAAAAATGTATACTAATTTGAAAATCCTTACAACTGATACAGGAAAAAAAATTACCCCTGCAAAGCCACTAATGTAAGGAGATTATTTAATAGGCTAAAATTTGTTATTTTGAAGAAGAAACAAGGAAAAGAGATCTTGAGGGAAAAAAAAAGTCTTAACTATTCTTTAGAGAAACGTAATAGTAGATAACAGGTTAAGTACCTTAAGAACCATGCCTACATGGACACATCAATTTTCAGAGAGGCCCTGTGGGTTATATTCTCTCTATTACACAGATGAGGACCTTGGAGAATAGATACATATTAAACAATTGTCACCAAGTCGCATGTTAAGAGGCAGAGTCAAAATTTGGTTTACCCGGAAAACTTTCCTTACATCAAATTTCTATAACTTTTTACACTGTGCTGCAGCAGTCTGACATAGGTTGGCAGTCTGACTCACTACACCACCTGCCCACTACTTCTCCAGTACAATTAAGAAGCCAAATTAATTAAGACAGCATGATTTAAGGAGACTGACATTGAATTTGGATATCAATCCTGGTTATCCTACATTCAAGATATGTGATCTGGTCAAGCCATTTAATTGAAATCTGGTCTCAGTTTTCATGTCCTTAAAATAAAGAGAATGGAATTAATTCTACTGTTCTACTTGGAAGTCTAATAGATGACTCTTGCCTCAAAGCCAATATTCATGTATCTTTAAGCAACTTTCAAAATGTCATGAGTGTTCTGGGAAAGGTTTAAAAAGCTATATATATAAATATATATATATACACACACACACATATATACACACATATATATATACACACATATATATATATATACATATATATACACACACATATATTTACATGTGTTTATATATAAAATTTATATATGTGTATATATCTGAGATATATCTGATATATATGCACACATCTTTTATATATCTGATATGTATGTATATACATATCTGTGATCTGGATCTCACAGATATATATCTTGCAGAGTAACTCTTCAAGTTGTGTAAAAACTTCCAAGTCATTATAGTAAGAGAGGACTGAAGAGGGGGAGCATTCAGTTGTTTGTTTTTGTTGTTCTTGTGTGTTGTTTTTGGTAAGCCTTTCTTATTCTGAAACATCTACCACGTGATTTTTACCCAGAGTACAGTACTTTTAGTGCTATAGCCAGGGGAAAAGGGAAGCCCATATTATAGAGAGTAGCAGTATTTTTTATGAGGTGTAACAGCTTCTGAAGGTGAAATACTTAGCTGGGGAAAAGTAAGGAAGAGGAACTTGCAAAGAAGAGTGTAGAGAGAAAGGAAAGAACTTGCAAAGCAAAGGTCACCTCAGTTCTCTAGCACCTCTATGCGTAGTATTCTGTTCAAGTTTAAGATTCTCAATCATTCTTCAAAAGGGCTTGAGTATGAGGTGTAGCTGTATAAATGCCTGGCCCTATTCCTTTGCTGTGAGGAGTGACAGTTCCAGAGCAGTTGTGCCTCCCTTGGGCATGATCTCACTCTCCAACTGTGAGCCCTGACTTCAATCAGGGGCCTCTACAAGCTCCTAATAAAGGATGAGAGAGTCTAGGGAATGATTCCTTTCTATTTTCTGTTTTTTTTTTTTTTTTTAAATGCAAACAGAAATCCAGGGCTTTGAGGTAGAATGACAAAATGCAAGTTAAGCTTATTGTTCCTGTTGCTGTAAAGTTACCAAAAACTATAGATGGAATCACCATGGGAACAAATCAGAGAGATCCACAGACTTATTCCTGAAATTCGACTTTTGCATCCACTGGCTATTCTAAAGTTCATTTGACAGTAGCAATGTAACATTAGTAGGAAGTAAATTCAATACTTTGGACCTCCTACTAGCATCACTACTAAAAAGCCATTCCAGGTCAGCACTCGAAATTCACATTTCAAATATTATAGACATGCTAATAAGTGTTGCTTCCCTTTATTCTGGAAAGATTCACACTCCCATACACTGTGGAAAAACAACATCATTGATTGACTCTATCTGCTCTCATATGTGATGCTTGGCTTATCAAATGTTTTCCTCTTATATATTCCTTTAAGAAATCAGTTCTCTTCCTGTCTCCCCTCTGTCTGAATTTGCTAGGTGGAGGGGGGTGCCAGGAGTGCTGTGTTTGCCAACAGGTGGCCAGACGCTAGATCAGTCTCTCTCAATCAGCAAGTCCCCATCTGCTAGTTGGAATTTCCATGTGTTCATTCTGCTTATTACAGCAGCTGAGCCTCAAACTGGGTTCTTTGTGGGCTTCAGGCAGATGCTTAACAAGGTGAGCCAAAGGGAGCCTGGCCATTAGGAGCTATGTTAAGACTGCCTCAGCTGGAACCTGTTTTTCCTATGTTTTTCAAGTGTTTACCGACAGCTTCCTCTGATAGCTTTACCACAGGACTTCCTTGGGGCATCAACCAGACATAGTGATACTTGAAACTTCAAACAAAAATGTTTATGCCATGCTATTTTTTTTTTTTTTTGGTCTTTGGATTTTATTTTGAGTTCAAAAACGTTTTAGCAATTGTCAACATCCTGACTTAGGCATTACCGGTTTTGAAGAAGGGCCTTAGTAGGCAGACATTAAAGATTAACATTTTACCAAAGAGAGCCAATTTAAGTTCAGTGAGCTATCATATAAAGAGCTGAAATCAGAAATTATAAATCAGGGAGTTAGACGGTACATTAGTGGAGGTGCAACCAAGGATGTGTTACATATTGGCTAACAATAACATTTCCAAGGAAGTCTGATGGACAGGACAATTTAAGGAAGAGAAATCCATATTTTATAAAGTGCTTGGTGCAGGCTAGACTGTGCCAACCAATAAAATAATGATGTAAATTGCTTCAATCTTTTAGGTTCAGACATTTTCCCAAAATGGATTTACATTTTAAAAATGCTCTTTGAGGATATTTTATTGCTTTCATTTTTCTATTCCTATTCTGTTCATGTTTGGGTAGTACTGTAGGTGGAGTAAAACGGTGGGGGGAAAATCCATTTCTATAGAAGATAATGTTTAGAAATTCTTTACATGGGATCCAATAGAGCAAGAGTCTGATAACCTGCAAAGAGTTGAATGGGCCCAACTTGCGTTCTTTCACAAAACAAGCAGAAAGGTCTGGTTGAGAGTGTGCATTAAATCAAAGCATTTTTATTTATTTGAGGTTGGAAGTCTGTTGAATCCCCCCAGCAGACACAAAGGCAAAACTGTCTCAGGGAACTGTGGGCGAGCATTTGAAAAACATGTGAAGATCAATTTCCAGCTGAGTCAATTTTTGTCAAACATCATGTGGCTTGGCCAGTTTTGGCTTTCGTAGTAGAATCTGAAGCCTGCAGAGCCCAGACTCAGTCTCAGCCACCATACTGTGCAAGAGACAGAGAAGAGGGAGTCCAGTCTCCAAATGGGACAGTCTTTTAACTGGCTGAGTGCGGACCAGGGTCTGGGCACAGAATGTCAGGCACATCCTTGCTGGCATCAACATTACTGATTCAAACTGCACTGAGGAGTACTGAGGAGCTGCCAAGAGAAGAAGCTGAGCCGTCTACAGATTTGAATCACATCTGAATACCAGGGAGAAAAAGGAAAAAGAGCTTTGCTTGCTAAACTACTGGAAAATGCTGCTTTAACCCATTGAATGCCATGATATATGCTTCCTTGTCTACATTTTAAGGCTACCCCTTTTTGCATTTCTTGTCCAAGTCAGATGTTTCCAGCATTCTTTTTGTCCCTCCATCCCCAGCTACTTATTCATGCTACTTGAAAATCAGTTTTTATGGGCACAATTTGTGTCTGAAAATGATATTACTTATTTGTAGTATTTATGAGTCAGAAGAAACATTTGTTTCATTATTAAGGGTGATATAAAAGCTTGACTAAATTATGCAGTTTTTGGATTCAGAAAGTTATACTCAGAAATTATTGTCTGTATAGATGGCTGCCTACACTTTGTGATCTAGGCTGAAATCAATACTCCCTCCCAGAACACCAAGCTTAATATACTTCACTGGACAGAAATGGTTTATTTCATTTGGGGAAACCCACAGTTTCCTATGTGTAAAGACTCGTTTTTGACATGTAAATACTCCTAGAGGGGGCTAGTCCTTAAGTTATCATCTAATAGCCTATCAGGAATTAGGAAACAATAACTTCCAGGCAAGAACCCGGTATAGTGTGGTGACCCCCAAAGGGGTTGTGGGGAGAAATGTGGGTGGGAACAGGAGATTATGGCACAGATTAGAAAAGTGGGAGGCTGCCCCAAACAAAGTCCATTTGACAAGGCTCCTCCCTTATTGTCATAATTCAGAACATGGTATCACGATTTATGTATGCAGTGGTTTTTAAACAAGAGAGGACTTCAATATTATCTGGAGCATATCTCCCAAATTAAACTTTCCCAGGCCCTATCCCACATTGACTCAGAATTTCCAGGGATGGTGTATCTAGCCCTGCTTGAATCTTTTGAAAATGGCTTCAGGAGTCTCAAAGGCACATTTCTGGGTAAGAATAAGGGTTACAGCTGCTGGCTTAGGCCCTGTCTGAGAATATGCTATGCCCTCCGTGGCTCTCCATGATTCCTGCTCGACTTGTCTTTCAATTAGATGTGAAAATTGAAAACGCCAGGTAAAAGTTACCTCCATTTACTGTTCCTTTGTTTGCCTTCATATTTTTCCATGTCAGCGTATAAAGCCACATATTTTTCCCTAAAGCCCAGAGGAAAAAAGAAGCTTTGGCTTATGGTTTCGCAGCAGCCAGGCCCATTACTTCTTTGTTCAGAAACACATGCTGTTTCACAGCCTCTCGAGTATTACATTCTGGTTTCCAGCCTTTCGAGCTAGACTATCCAGTTCAAAGCCAGACTCCACCTCCTACCAACTTCATGACCTTGAAGAAAATTACTTAACTCTTCTGTATCTTCTTCTCCTTATCTATGAAATGTGGGCACTAACCTCATTAGGTTGCAGGGAAGAGTTATTATACACATAAAGCACTTAAGTTGGTGTCTGCCCACAGTACTGTTTTTCTCACAGAACTCTTCAGTGTAGATGAGGACTTTCCTATGGCATTTGACAAGGTTGTCTACTTCCTTTTTGAAAGACTCTTTATTCATTTCGTTTGTATGACAACACTCTATCCCAGCTCATCTCCCATCTTTCTCAGTGTCTATTCCCAATGTTTTTGGAGCGAAGGGTACTCCACCTCCATTCACCCATACAATATGGTATTCCTCAAGGTCACCTCATCAACTACCTAAATGGTAACGACCTTCTCATATCACCTGAATTTCAGAGGCAACTATCCATCTTACTGAGGAACATCTGAAATTATTATTTTTTCTGCTAACTCTGCTTCTATTCTGTATTTCAGTAAATAGTTGGTAGCTACAACATCAGAGTATTACTACAAAATTATGATTTAAAAAATCTGTAACTCTTCCTTCTGGAGTAGATAGTAGTACACAGAAATCACCCAGATTCCTAAAATATAATATATCTGCACTTATGAAAATAGTTTTTTCCATTTTTTTGAATGTGGAAGAGACATGCTTCTAGTTCATTTAACACCGTAACAAGTCCATTACATGATGCTAAAATTAAGGTGGACAAATTTTCATCTGATTCATCAGAAGTCTGGTTTTACCAACCCTCCTTCTTTCTGTAGGCTGGAGTATTTTTGGACAAATGCTGTTTAAGCATCATCAACTGAGGTTTTATATTTAGTTCAAGTAGTTTACCCCTATAACTAATTTCTGCCTGTAGTCAATCCATAGAAATATCCATAAGAAACACACACACAGATTTTACCAGAAAATGATCATGAGTAGCTTGGTAGAATTTCAAGAAGAAGGGAGAAAGATAGCCATGGAATTTTTCCTCAGAAATTTTAAAATAAGGCAGCCATTATTATAAGGCAGAAAATGTTATTACCCCTAGTAGCAGAAATGTATAACATCATCTTAACAAACCACATAGATTATAAGTTTGGTTGTAACTTGATTGACTAGTGAAGTAACTAAAGAAAATAATTTGTCAATTATAAAATGGATTGAGAAGCAATGGGAGCAGAGGAAAAATGTCAAAGTGAGAAATCTTGGCATCACTAATCACATACTATTCAAAAAAGCAGAGCCTCAGCAGCCAGCCTTGACTATTTTATATTCTAGATCCAATGGCAAAGCCATGCCTAATGTGAGGATCAATGGTGGGGAGTTGTGGCCAAGGGCTTTAAGTATTCTGATACCTTTGGCAAGACCACCCCTGTCAATGATGGTTGTATCAGGCTATGTTTGCCTGAAGCTATTAAACATTCTATTATTTTAGTTCCACTTATTCTGATTCCAGATAAATAGTCTGATCTTCATTTGTGTTTCCTTCTATGGCAAGAGAATGATTTGGTCATGAGTACACAAGGTCCCAGTTGCCTGAATTAAATCTATTGTTTTGAATTAATGTTTGAATTATGATTGGTCTTCCTGTAAAGGTGTGCCCACAGAGAAATGCACCAGTCCTGTAAACTTTCTTTATATATCATAAAAGTATCCAGATACACTGGATAACCTTTGTTCAAGGCTTTAGCATCTCTCACCTGACTATTACAGCCTTCCAGCTTCTTGTCTATGATCTTACATCCTCCAATCCATCATCCACAATGCTTTCAGATGACCTTCTTCATATGCAAATCCTGTCATTTTATGTACTTGCTTAAATTCCCTTAATGTCTCCCCACTGTCTACAGAATAAAGTTTAAATTGCTTAGCTGGGCTCAAGGTTCTCCCTGATCCATCTATTGCTTACCTTTTCAGTTTTATCTCTTGAGATAATGCCCATATCATCATAGTTGTCTTACATGGAGGTCCTTAAATAGATTCTGCGTTTTCACAGCTCCATGCTTTGAGAGTATAGTTCCTACTGCTGGAATTGGCCTTCCTTCTTTTCTGCCTGGCTAAAATCAAGTCAGTGTTCTGGTCTTCCTATGATAGTTCAGACCACTATCAAGCATTTCTTAAATATACCGCTACAAGAATATTTTTTTTTCCACATCTGTGCTCTATGTACATATATACGTAATTATTATAGAACCTATAATGTTTAATTGCACTTATTACTTTATATACCTGCCTTTATTCGACTACAATCTCGCTGAGTTTAGTGACCGTGTCTTATTCATCTTTATAGTCTCATACCTATCATAATATTTTTTCTTTAATAGGCATTCAGTATTTGTTGACTGATTAAATAACCAAGCAGGTTGGCAATTAGATCTTGAAATTAAAAAAATTTAACCTTTATTAAGTGCTTACTGTAAGCCAAGAGCAACACTGAATCCATTTTAATTAATTGATGAATTAATCTCTAGATTATCTGGGAGGAGATAATAAAATAAGGGGAAAATAAGTGCAGTGAATAAAAATTCTAATAATATAATCAACTTTGGAAATCTAGTAAACTGAAATAAACACTAACAAGAATAGCAGTAAATTTAATTAAGTGAAATCAACATTTAAGCTATATAAATTATTCAGATTCATAATTCTGTATTTAGCAGTTATATTTATCTTATCACCAGAAAAGAATCTCTTTCCATGAGTAGCATTTAAAACATTTTATGAAAAACATGCAGGGAGAGAGAGAAAGAGTGAGAGAATGAGAGAGTGATAGCAAAACCGAAAAGATGTTTAAGAAAAAAAGTAAAAGGTAATATTTCCTTTGTCAATATGCTTTAGCCTGGCAGTTATTTTTAATAAAATCATAATTTTTTAATCACATTGTTTTCTTTTGGTTTCCAGGCATTTGTGTGTGAGTTAAGTTTCAGTTCTCCTGTTTTTTAAAATAATTTTTAAGGGCCTCTCTGCCTGTCTCCTTGGCATTATGAATGCTCTTGAGAGCTCTTTGGATGAAAACAAGTGCTGCAAACTGCAGGTGAATGGGACTTAGAATTGCACAAACAGCAAACGAAAGCATTTTATAATAACAAAGATAGAGGCTGGGGAGTCCTTATGAATATGTTATTAAGCACCTGCACTCCAGTTCCTCAACTGGAGTTGTTTGAAAAGAAAGGATGCTAACTTTTGGCCAGAACTGAGGTCTGTAGAGACATTGTGTTTGTTTGTTTTTGTAAAATTGAATTAATTTAAATTATAACAATTGAAATATGGTGCTTTCCCTCAACAGTCATTTGAATATTGAAAATCTTACAGTATAGCTAATTCTATTCCAGCTATCTACCAGTGTAAGTAGGAAGAGTTTGACCTTGGAGAAGCTTTAAGAATCATTTTCTCCCCTATGCTGGGAGGGTTTTTTTTTTTTTTTTTTTTTTTTTTTTTTTTTTTTATTATGTAGCGATATAGACGAGGT